>OMKI01047340.1:30830-43636 GCA_900302315.1 Phycis blennoides
AAGACTTAAGATACTGTGATCTGATAAAATTACACCAGATTACATAATACATTTAAATTGTATTATTCTGCAGCCGTACTTTAAGCAACCAATCCAATTCACTGGCCAAAAACTACACAATGGGTGCAATCTGTAGTTTTTAACATTTAAACCACTAACCACCATGCTAAAATAATATTTTATACATTGAAACAATTAATGAATGAATTAACAATGATTGTCATTGCATTGCATGTTTAGCGGTAACCTACTTTAGGATTACATGAGCCATGGGAACACCTCGTTACCAAACACATGCTTCAACATCCTGATCTTTGTCAAAGCAAAAACACTTCAAAAACATGAACATCATTCTGTTTGTCCACTTGACTCCACCCTATCGTTTGGGCCATCCTCGGTCCTCCGGCGGCCCTGGTGAACGGTATAAATATCAGCACGCCGCGGTGGACGTTGTTTGGCCGCAGACATGATGAAGTTTGTGCTCCTCGCTGTCCTGGTCGCTGGCGGTAAGGCTGTGTTGTGCTCATTCCCGTACGCAAACGATACGAAAGGCCGCTAGCATCCTCTGGTCCCATACGTTTCGTCATGTCCTCGTCGTGAGGATTACCGTTATCAATTTAGATGCAGAAGGTCATTTGAAGATCTAATACAGTTCCTGACCATGAACTGTATTTTGACCATCACTCCTTCCTTGAATGCACAACATACTATTATTCCATGTATTTATCCATCTATTTGTCTGTCTCTCTCTCCGTCTGCCCATCTATCTGTGTTCTAATCTGTCTGTCTGCGTGTCTGTCTGTCCTCTAGCCTATGGGTGTGGGCTGCCCACTTTCTCCCCCATGGTGACCAGGGTGGTCGGGGGGGAGGATGTGAGGCCTAACAGCTGGCCCTGGCAGGTAAGGTAACACATAATGTTCACCACACAATGTCTGAATAGTGTGTTGTATATCCATGTCCAAATATATTCAAAATAATCATTCAGAATTTGATTTGATATATTAAATAGGCTGTACGTATTTCATTTTAGAAAGTAATATTTTGTAAAATTTTTACGACATTCCTATTTAGAATATTGTGGAGGGTATTACGTATAATCATTATTAATAGTATAATCCAGTATAAATAATAATAAAGTATAATCATTTAGCATATCTATATCATTTCATATATATATATTTTATTACAATATATAATATAGAGTATAACAGTGTAGTGTAGTCTATACTTCTGAACATATACAAACGTTCACCAGGGCTGTGTGTGTGTGTGTGTGTGTGTGTGTGTGTGTGTGTGTGTTAGATCTCGCTGCAATACAACAGGGAGGGTGAGTGGAGACACACCTGTGGAGGCACCCTGATCTCAGACCAGTGGGTGCTCACCGCTGCCCACTGCATCAGGTGGGTCGTCGTGGAAACGAGACACAGGCACACTAGTACACAGGTGGAGCCTACCAGGTTCCAGCGGTGCCACCCAGGTGTTGAGTAAAACACATGGAAGTTGCTCATGAGCACAACCAAAATGTCCTTGGAACTTGATAATTTCATGTTGATGGATTCTGTTTTTATCGTTCACTTTTTTTTTTAAATAAGCGTGACTGCTTTGTTCTAGCAAATGTGACAAAGATATTGCACATCTCACACATCACAACACAAATGAACACGGTTGAACCGTGTTTTCAAAATGTCATTTTTCGGACCGTGGCTTTTGTTGCCCTTGACGAAGCATTTTCTCCTGGCTCCAGCAAAGGGAAGCAGTACCGGGTGGCCCTGGGGAAGCACAGCCTGGTGCAGACCGAGGAGCAAGCCGTCTTCATGGCCCCCGCCGCCATCATCGTCCATGAGAAATGGAGCTCCCTCTTCATCCGGTGCCGTAATTCATCATTTTGCTATTTCTTTCTTTGTTTTAGTTCACGCTATATTTTACCAGGAAGTCAATTCAAATCCTCACCAAGATAGCACACCAGTACAACAAAGACCCAGACGGCCAACATTAATAATTGTTGAGATCAAAGGGTCCCTATTTTTTATCACTGTCCAGTGAGCGGGGGTGTTTCCCTTTGACCTCCATAGCAACGACATCGCCCTGATCAAGCTGGAGGCCCCTGTGACCGTCTCTGACACCGTCATGGCCGCCTGCATCCCCAATGCTGGCTTCCTGCTCCCCCACGACACGCCTTGCTATGTCACTGGCTGGGGACGCCTCTCCAGTGAGTGCGCAAACACACCCCTTCTTCTCATTGGACACCCACTAGCATCCAATCAGCTAATGGCAACCTAATTATCCAACCAAGGATGACCCGGATAGCCAATGGCTGGAGAAGCTTTGGCTCAACTAGACTTTCAGTGTCAGGTCAGGTTGTAGTTGTTGTGGTATGGTCAACGCATCAAGGCACATTCGTGGAAAAGAATGTTTTCCTATGGATTGTCTTGTTTTTGTAGAAGAAACTGTTGACTGTGTACTGTCTGAAAGGATTCGTTCAGCTAGTTGTTGCACAGCACACTCAATAATTATTTTAGGGAGCAATCAGAATCCGAGAATAAAACCAAGTCTCTGTGGAAACCGTAACAATGTGGACACATAACAGACTAGATTAACCTGCTTTGTATGTTGGTTATAAATACAGGGACTTTGACTTTGACACTTACCATACAGTTTACTTGTCAAATGACATCACTCCAAACCAATTCAGGCCAATCGGAAATGTCAGCATTCACCAAAGAGGGTGCTACTAGCAATGGTTAATCTAGCAATTGAAATGCTTGAAACTTGTTCTGGTGACTTTCTTACTGTATTAGCAGCAATGAAATGTTTCACCTTCTTATAACAAATGTACTCTTTGTAAGTCGCTTTGGATAAAAGCGTCTGCCAAATGCCCTAAATGTAAATGCTACTGCCATCCCTTTAGTTTGATACTTGATACATCTCACCTCTCACCTCTTTCTCACTGACCTCCTGGAATGGTTCTCCTCACAGCTGGAGGTCCCATCGCCGACAACCTGCAGCAGGCCCTGCTGCCTGTGGTGGACCACGCCACCTGCACCAAGTCTGACTGGTGGGGAGGCATGGTGAGGAACACCATGGTCTGTGCTGGAGGAGATGGAGTCGTGTCTGGATGCAACGTGAGTCTATGGGAACGCAAACAAATTATCTCTTATTTACCTAATGAGAAAGAAGACAATGCTATCTGAAAGTACACACTCTGAAAAGGGTGACATGAAATGAAAAAGAGGATCATCTCGAGAGCGATGTACCGATAATGTATATACACGTGTAGCTTCTGCAAAAATGAA
The DNA here is from genome assembly GCA_900302315.1 of Phycis blennoides. Lineage (NCBI taxonomy): Eukaryota > Metazoa > Chordata > Actinopteri > Gadiformes > Phycidae > Phycis > Phycis blennoides. The sequence goes on from OMKI01047340.1 coordinate 34,124, forward strand.
AATATTGGAAGCTGATGGGGAGCACGCAATAGTGCAGACCACCTACAGACACCAGAAACAAGATTGCTTTCTCTCTTGTAGAAAAAAACACAAGATAGCTAAAACACCTTCTTTCTTTGCTTTCAAAATTAAACAGAATCAAATAACTGTTCTCCAGCACATCTTCTCCTACACACGTTCATATGTGTGTGTTCATATGTGTGTGTTGATTTGGCTCAGGGAGACTCTGGCGGACCCCTGAACTGCCAGAACGCTGACGGCGCCTGGGAGGTCCACGGTATTGTGAGCTTTGGCCTGGGATTCAGCTGCAACTACCCCAAGAAGCCCACCGTGTTCACCCAAGTCAGCTCCTACGTGGACTGGATCAACTCTGTAAGTTCTGCAGCTCCTTCCCTTAAGGACGACTTTGCTGCCATCTATGGGTTGAAAAGCCATTTTAAGGTTGCTATGCCCCTTGAAATTATATCATTTTGAATTGAATATAATGTAATGTCCAAAATAGTAAATATACCACATGGCATGAGTGTGGAATGTTAAATGTCAAATTAGTCAGATAAACTGCTGTCTTTAGTGTGTTGTCAAAACAATAACCTAACAAAGCTTTCTCTGTGTCTTCCACAGAAAATGGTGACCTATTAGAAAGGACAATGTCTCTCAGACCCCAGCCTCCACATTGAACACTGAATAAATAAAGTATTGAACCATGCCTCTGCCCCCACTGTGTTGTGACTTGGTCACTAGTGGTCTGACTACCTGCAAGACAAACTGTGGCCCAGTCAGGCTGATTGCATGCTTCTTTAACATGAATGGCCCCAGAATAATCCCCACAACCCAGTGTTATTGACACACTCTAACAATTGAGCTACAGTACCTAATAACATCTCCATGAAGACTGTACAGAAACAACAGATCCTGTAGGTGTGAAATAAAATAAAAAATATTAAAAAAAAAAAGTTTACCAAGTGTTAACGGTAACATCTAAACATTAAAATGTTAAACAAAGACCCTGACGCATCCATAGGTGTGAATCTATACAATATTTATCTTCATACTACCCGCAAAACTATGCTTGGAACGCTACCAGGCTAACAGAGAAGGACTACCTAAGATAAACAAACCAATGCCTTTTGCTTTGGCGCTTGGAGAACATTGATAACTGTACAGCACGCCACATGCTGCTTTCCCAGAACATGGATATATCTAGAAGGCACTGGAGTTTGAAGGATAAATAGATGAGGTTTGTGGATTGGAACCTTCAATCCCTTTTGGACCTTCAATCACGATGATTCGGTTTCTGGTTTTCACTGTGCTTTTTGCTAACGGTAGGACATAAACACATGTTTTTATATAAATGTATATTACTTTAACAATGTGAATTATTTTAGTATTTTACTTATCAATTCAAATCAATTTAATATAATTAAATAACCTAATTAATGTTTTTTCTCCAAAGTCAATTTGAACGACATTCTCCTATCGTTCCTCGTTTGCCCCTAGTTGTGTGCATCCTTAAGTTTAGCGTTGTACTGCATAAGAAACAGAAAGAACTCAATAGGTCGTATGAAGTGCATGTCCCCGTTCACCTGTCCCCCAGCGGCCCACGGCTGTGGTCGGCCCACCGTCCCCCCGGCGCTCAGCAGGGTGGTGGCGGGACAGGACGCCGTGCCGCACAGCTGGCCCTGGCAGGTAGAGCACACACAACATGTATATTATGTCAAGATACAGCGACGTTAGTCAATTCAATGGAGTTTTTCGTCTCGCTGTTCAGTAGAAATGTTTCTCGTTTTGGAAGTCATCGTAACATGACAATTATGGCAGGCCGAATGTGCCACAACTCGCGCTTCTGAACGCGTTGCCAGACGCGTCTGAGAAAGATTGAACGCAGTTGTGGCACATTCGGCCTGCCATAGATAGGTGTACTTGGCTTACTACTAGCTTCACTGAAAACAGTTGATCCGCCAGTGTTCAGGCTCCGGTGAGGTGAAGGCTGTGGTTCCTCTCCTCCTCCCCCTCCTCCTCCCCCCTCAGGTCTCCCTCCAGTCGGACAGCAGTGGGCGCTGGAGGCACGTGTGTGGAGGCTCCCTGATCTCCGCCCAATGGGTGCTCACCGCGGCTCACTGCGTCAAGTACGACTAACTAGATATGTAGCAATACATTCTGGATATGTAACAATTTCTTCTAGATGTGTAACTATATATATATATATATATATATACATCATTAGCATAATTTGTGTTGAAACTATTCCTTCAGTGAGTTATACAGTGAGTTACAGTGAGTTATATATATATATATATATGAGTTATACATATATTATATATATATATATATATATATATACTGAAGGAATAGTTTCAACACAAATGATGCTAAGTCATGGGAAATGACTAGAAAAACGGAAGCAACTATCACGAATAAAGAAACATAGTTGGTTGCTGTTGTTGTTATACAATACACATTATATATTATATTATAATACAAAATATTATATAATGTCCATCTTTGTAGTTATCTAAACCAGAACTTGTGTATTGCCATTCAGAAATTCAGCCATAAAGCTTTTGTTCCTAACCCTTGGGATAAACAACATTGTGTTTGTAAAAGTAGTTTGCGGTATTTATTTGGGGAATAACATTCAGGATCATGCATTGTGTATTTCACAATAAATACCCATTAATCTGAGTCCTGTACAAACAAAACAAACACAAAGGGGGAGAGACAGAGGGACAGATTGAGACAGAGAGAGAGAGAGAGAGAGAGAGAGAGAGAGAGAGAGAGAGAGAGAGAGAGACACACACACACACACACACACACACACACACACACAGGGCTCGTGAGAACAGGGGAGAGTAAACAGTGTTCCTTCCCACCACCCGTCTGTGTGTCCCGTCTTGCAGCGTTCGTTACAGCTACAGGGTACAGCTGGGGAGGCACAGCCTGAAGGCGGTGGACGAGGAGGGCTCCCTCACGGTGAGGGCGGCCCGGATCGTCTCCCACGACAAGTACAATGCCATGCTGAGCCGGTAACCATCTCCTCAGCGCCTCACAATGACATCCTGCGTCTTGGCTTAAAACTGGATTGTTAAGTCATGACAAGGTGTTCACCATGCAAGTTCAAAAACAGGATCGTCTAGTGGTTAGGGCGTTTAACTTCTTGCCCAGAGGTTCTGAGAGCGAAGCTCAATGTCAGCACTCTATCTGCAGGCATCCATGTGCAAGATGCATAACCTCTTGCAACTCCTTAACGCCATGTGTAAAATAATCTCTGTAAGGTGCTTTGAAAGCATCTGCTAAATAGTGTTTTTATGCAAAACACAGAAGCGGTTAAAGCTAAAATATGCTGAATAAATTAGGCTGCATGAATAAATCAAACATGATGCAAAAACAAATTACTGCTGACATAACAAACAGTATGACTTATGCTATCCCTGCCACCGTGAAGCAACCTCACAACTTCCCAAGAAGAAATGAGTCTTCAGGAGGATTCTTCTGCTTTCTAGAAAACTAACTTTGAGTGGAAATGCACAATTGTGTGTCGGTGTTTTTCCGTTGGGTCTCCCTCACAGCAACGACATCGCCCTGGTCAAGCTGTCCTCCCCGGTGGTCCTCTCTGACACCGTCATGGCCGCCTGCCTGCCTCCGCCCGACGCGGTCCTGCCGCATGGCGCGCCCTGCTACGTCAGCGGCTGGGGACGGCTCTCCAGTGAGCACCCTCGGGTTTCTAGAGCTAGAGGAGAGCAGGGTGGTAGAGTACAGTGGGGTAGATTAAGGTAGAGTACAGTAGAGTACAGTAGGGTACAGTAGGCCACAGCAGGGTATATCAAGGTAGAGTACAGTAGGGTAGATTAAGGTAGAGTACAGTAGAACATAATAGAGAACAATCGAGTAGCATGTAATTGAATAGAATAGCATAGAACCGAGTATAGCAGAACCGAATAGAGTAGAATAGAATGGAGTACAGCAGGGAATAGAACAGAGTAGAAAAGAGTAGGGCAAGATGGACTAGACTTGACCGGAATAGAGAACAACAGCATTTGATGGAATACAGTGTCGAGTAGAGACATTCTGTTCAATATGGGCTCTGAGAGAGCACACACAGTACCATACCAAGTCATCACAGTGTGTACTAGTGTCTAGTGCGTAAAGCGGGGTCGTGGTGAGGGATGAAACCAGCTGCTGCACAGGCTAAGTTTAGCCAGCACTGATTAAAACTAGAATGTCGAGAAGGAAGAGACGCCCCATTGTGCTGAGAGGTCAGTGAGTGTGCTACTGCCAGCTCTCACATTACCTATCGAGTCCAAAAAAAAAAGTAATATAGCATCAAATTCAAGGATAGGATTAGTTAGACAAAATTGTGCTTCCTTTAATAAAGGGCTCCTCCTCCTTCTTCTCCTCCTCCTCCTCCTTCTCCACAGCCAGCGGGCCGCCTGCAGACCTCCTCCAGCAGGCCCTCCTCCCCGTGGTGGGCCATGCCACCTGCTCCCAGGCTGACTGGTGGAGCGTCCTGGCCACCGACAAGATGGTCTGTGCTGGAGGAGACGGCATTAAGGCTGGCTGCAACGTAAGCTCACGTCCAGACAGGGGTCCACCAGACGAGCATGTTGAGATGGCTAGGTTAAGGTACACTTTGTATGGATATAAAGGGGTGGGGGGCTGGATAGTCTAGAGGTGAAGGGTTGGAGGATTCTGGGTTCAAACCCCGATGTTGGCAGTTCTACCTGGAGACGTCTGTGGGCAAGATGCCTGAGCCCTATCCAACGGCGTATCATGAAAGTAAAATAGGGTTAGCCATCTTTTGCCGCTATTATTACTTTGCTGTAACTCAAAGGCTGAGCGCTTCGTATATGTTGGCCAAGTGTACTGAAGAGTTTTGTGGACAGTTGAAAAGTAGTGTACTAATTATATTTAGATATAACAGAGTTTGAACTTCTGTGTGTGTGTGTGTGTGTGTGTGTGTGTGTGTGTGTGTGTGTGTTTCCTCAAGCAATTTGTGTTCTGTGAAGCTACCTACTATAGCAAGGGTTGAAAAGGCCTTTTGAGGAGCAGACTGATACACTGTCTGCAGGGGAAGCTTCTCGCCAACCGGCAGATACTCACAGTAAATGAGTTGGCTCCCGCAGATGCAGAATCCAAATAGAGCGCCGGTCTGACCGCAACAGCACATCCTATTGATCGTCATTGTAAGAAAAACGGTACCAGAACAGAGACGCATTACTGTCATTACTCATGTCACTGTTCTTGAGCTTCTTCATCTGTAAGGATTGGAAATAGGAAGCTGTGGTTTGAGTGCACACTCTGAGCCAATTGTTCATTGGCTCAGAGTCACTGATCCACATGTTCACTGATCCGAACAGTTTTCGGCATTCAGCAGACGCTCTTATTTTATTCAGAACAACCTACAGGTACTTGAGATAAGCGTTCTTAAGTAGAGATGCGAGGGCCAGGGAGGCCTGGGCTGTGCACCATGTGGATCGAACCAAGGACCCTTTTTGTCGGCCTCCACTATCCTGCCCTGGGGCCTAATCCTGCACAACCCTGATGTGCAATGTATGTCATTTAGAACACAACTGTAATGCTTACGTACTTTAGAAGATTAGATTCGGCTTGGACGTGTTGGCACAACAGAAAACGTGATACCTTCGGCATTCAGGTCGTTAGTGGATACGTTCGTTTCAAATACATTTCAGCAGATGACATCACAACATTTTAGCTTGCGTAAGACAACGCCATTTGGTAGAAATATGGCAACCACGTCAATGAAAAAATACGAAACATTTTATCGTGACACCCCGCTAGGTCAGACTGGCACTCACGTTAACATCGCAATCACAAACTCCCGCGTGTCGCCTCGGCCTCCTCTTGTAAGAGCAGCACGCTACAGGAGCAACGCCAGCTCCCGAAGGGCATCCCCACGCTGTCTAGAATGACCTCCTGGGAAGGCTTCACCCTCCACCACCGTATGTGTGTGCCCCCTAGGGAGACTCGGGGGGTCCTCTGAACTGCCAGAACCCAGATGGCTCCTGGGAGGTCCGTGGAGCGGTAAGCTTCGGTTCTGGTCAGGGCTGCAATGTTCTCCAGAAGCCAACGGTCTTCACCCAAGTCAGCTCCTACATCAACTGGATCGACACAGTAAGAGACTATGGTTCCAGCAAGCTAGTGCACAATGCGACCCCCCCGCCCCCTCCCCCCCGACCAAACAAAGAAGGGGACTTTTTGATCAACAGGAAGTGCTTGTGATTGTGTTTCCCCCCGCAGGTGATGAGAATAAACTGATGGTGCATATGGTCCTCAAGCCTGCAGTGTGTTTGAGCCAGCCAGCTCCCTTGGACTTCTGTATTCCCACAGGAAATCAGATTACTTGAATGTAATTAATTTACAAATAAATGAATGGGAGGACTAATGTTATTTTGGAGGGGGAAAAATTTGTTGCCTGTTTTTTTCTTTGCATGGGTTCTGCTCAGCTCTGGGGAAATATTATATTTTCTAAATGATAAATAGACACAGCACATCAACTATAAAAAGTAAATCTCATAATTTAGGAAGACACACCACAGATTTACTAGAAGAAAGCCAACAAAAGGGTTAGTGAGAACAGGATATAGGTTTCTTCAGAGAACAAACACTGAAAAGTTGTGCAATTATGTGCAATTATGTGAATGTGCAAGAATGTGCAATTATAACAATATTCTTTCACTTCAAGTACTATCGGGGGTGAAAGTAAGCCGATACTGGCCGGTACGGCATAAAAGACACTAAAAGATTGGCAGGGTGTAGGCCTACGCCGTACCGGAAACAAAAAATATAGCCTACTGTCTCTGAAAAAAATTGCACTTTCAGCATGACAACACAACTACTAGCGTCAAATTACCAGAAGCAACATGTTTATATACATTGCATATAACTCGTTCTGAACCGTCTTTGAATTGTGCCTGAACCTTCCGTGCAGTGTTTCGCTGGACGGACAACAAGCGAGCTACACAGCGCGTGTACGGCTTAACCAGATCTCGCGCAGACAGACGTTTGTTGCAAAGTCTCCCAAATAAAAAAGCAGACCGTGAGAGGGGGTTCAGCACAATGAACAGCATTATAACAGAGTACAGAAACAAACTGGCAACAAGAAATGCAGCAAACCTCCTCTTCATCAACACAGTGGGACCACCATGCAAGCGGTGGGATCCCCTTCCTTACTTGGCTGGGCAAAGGAAGGAGAGCTAGGCCACTCATGAAGCGGCATGGCTCGCCGTCAAACAGATGAGGACAGTAAGTCTTCAAGCCTCTTTGGAATTTGTTTTATCTAAAGTTCTGTTCCATTGTTCTGTGTCCAATGTCCAAAATAAAAAGTCAAGATAGTTTTCAACTGTTCAGCTAAAAAATTTTTTATAAAATGAATGTGTTGTTGAAATGTGTTTGCAATTTATTTGTAAAGTACTAGAGTGATAAGAAGTCCTAGTGAATGCTTGATAAGTAGACTATAATAAATAATGAAGTGTTCGGTGCACTCTGGGTCATTATGGTAGGCCTACTACCGGCAAGAAATAAAAACTACTTTTACCCCCGAGTACTATTCAAGTACCACACCAGAAGAGATTGGGTTAATTAGAAGCATTTAATTAATGAACAACAAAAGAGATAATCTACGCATTCTTTTTTAAAGAAAACATTCATCTATTTTGGTTTGATTTCCGTACAAATCCATCCTCACGGCACATTTACAAAACACATGCAGAGGAAAGTACCCTCCAAATGGACGATAGATGAGACAAAACACGAGTATTAATTTAAACAATGGATACATTTCTGCTTAATAGAAAGAATACTAAACCATTCTACTTGGTATAAAATTAATATAAAAGTGTTCACATCTGTCTCTTTGAAAATGAGGTACACAGACCAATTGAACGGGACAAAAACTGATTCAGTTTTTATACACAAACAGTATTGCCGATGAGGTTCTTAAAAACCTGATTGGTCATTTTTGACAACACAACAAATGTAACCATGGCAATAAAATAGGCGCTTAATAGGCAGTGAATTTCCAGGCACATCCATGTGACAACTTTGTATGTGCGACTCACAGCAAAGCCAAGAGTTGTATATATTCAACAATGTTGTAATATTACAACACACAACTCAACTGGCAGATTGACTTGGCCGTTTAGACCATGAATGTAATAGTAGTGTTAGCTTTAAGTTTCCCCAAGGCAATGTGACTCTTCCTGGCTAGCCCTCATTCACTCCTAGCATGCTCTGGATAAAGCAAACCACTCTGTGACTCAGCCAGGGTTGGGAATGTGGTAGAGGGAGAGAGGGAGAGACAGAGTGTGAGAGAGAGACCATTATCCCTGATACAGCTGCTCGCTGCAAAAAAATAAAAATAAATAGAAGGATTTCATTGCTCATCTTGAAGAAGGAAACAGCATGAGACAAGAGCTGAGACCACAGTTCTGTCTCTGTGGCCCCGCCCCCTTCACCATGACAACTGGATGGCCTTCCAACGTTTCACCAGGCCCTGGCTGACTTCCAGCCTGCCTCACAACTCACATTGAGACGTGGCACAGCAATACAAAAGGAGTTTCTCAACCTCATGGGTCCATCCGTAAATACTAGACTGGATTTATTTATCAATGATTTATGTATGAACTCATTTATGAGTTCATTAATTTAATACCAAGTCTCTTGTCGTTCTGCACTCCATAAAGGTGGAAAAGTTCAGAAAAAAACATTTATCACAGACTCCTCTGCTCACCAAGTACACACACACACACACACACACACACACACACACACACACACACACACACACACACACACACACACACACACACACACACACACACACACACACACACACACACACACACACACACACACACACACACACACACACACACACACACGGTAGACGTTCAGAAAACTGTCATATCTAAATATAATAAGTACACTACTTTTCAATTGTCCACAAAACTCTTCAGTACACTTGGCACAACATATCCGAAGCGCTCCCGCCTTCGAGCCAGTGCGACCCACGCGGGAATATAGAAAACAACAGTATTTGGCTGTTCGTTTTGTTTGTACTATTTGGACGCCCTCCAGTACGACGGCATGTTTCCACGACTCTCGGCCATAATTCCACGTTTCCACTCCTCCTCCTCCTCCGAGGTTCCAGGCCAGCGGTGGAACAGCCGCGGCCGGTCTCCAGCCAGCAGGGCTGGTACTCCCCGACGGCGTCAGGACACGGCCCATCCACAACGGGCTGCAGCAGGGGATCCCCCACCCTGTCCGCAGTGTGTGTGTGTGTGTGTGTGCGTGTGCGAGTGTGTCTGTGTGTGTGCGCGTGTGTGTGTAAACCCCTCGCGCCGCGCGCTCCTAAATGGGCGGGGTGTTGTCTTCGTACTGCGGCGGCGGCGTCAGAGGTTCTATGCTCGGGCCCGACGGCGCTTGGCCATTGTCCACGTTCTTCAAGCGGAGCTTCTCGGACTTAATCCTGCGGATCTTGAGGGGAAGGAGCTTCCG
>OMKI01047342.1:1269-11269 GCA_900302315.1 Phycis blennoides
CATACTAATGACGAATTTACGTCTGTGTTTATGAAAGCCCGCCTTTATTAAGCAACTGCAAGGCATTTGGAAATGTCAACAAACAGATGAGCGCAACATGCGTGGGTTAACGCGCGGGTAAATAAAAAATTTCAAATCGCGCAGATGTGACCGAGCCCGACCCGAACCCGAGCATGAATATATTTGTCCGAACCCGACCCGGCCCGTCGGGTACCGTCGGGTATCCATCCTCTATTGCACATGTATTATTGCATTATATTAGCATCGTAACTGTTCTACGTTCACATCGGATGTTTACGTTGACGTAAATCCCCCACAAGTGCAAACACCTCGAGTGGAGGTCACCGCTGGTGTTCATAAGTCACCGGTTTGGCTGCATTGCCTCACCAGTGTCCGGGACAGTTCATGGGTTTGAGTGCGTAGGTCTCCTTCTCCACCTCGAAGGAGAACATGTTCTCGCTGTAGTGCTGCCAGTGGCCAGAGGTCTGCCACAGCTTGCTGTTGTAGATGTTGGGCGTGACTACTTCCTGGAAGCCCCGGTTTTTGTACTCGCTCTGCCAACGGTGGAGAAATGGTTTATTTAGAAAGATGAATGGGAGCCGTGCATTCGGGGTTTCTAAAAAATACATAATATTGATTTAAAGATTTTTATATCAGGCCAAGGTCGAGACATCACTTGGACTCCATTACAGTGTAACTGACTACGCTCTCGGATCGTGTGAAGACCGTTCCGAGCGGAGTGAACTGCGTAATGGCGTTTGACCTTTCGGCGAGCTGGATTAAAAATAAATAAATCAGACTGGTTTTCAAAAACAAGAGAGCGCCTGGATGCCAAAGTCAATAGAACCAACGCGTCTCCCCATCTCCCATCCCAACGCGCGCGGGGGGGGGGGGGGGGGGCTGGACTCAGACTCACGCGGATGAACTGGACCAGGGTGTTGTAGATGAAGGCGCCTTTGGGCAGGAAGAAGCAGCTCCCTGGGCTCAGGTCGTGGAAGAAGAAGAGGTCCTGCTCCTAAAAAAAGGGAAAGACGGTGCCGGACACTTCCCGGTCATTTCCGTTGCTGCGTCAACCACGTTAAACACACTCACATGTTTACATATCATGTCAATACGTATCATATCAACATGTAAACACGGTGTCGGCTGCAGAGGGTGACAGGCAGTGCAGAAATCCAAACACAACGTTTGAACGCCACGCGATGGATCAACACTCGGAACCGGCCGCGTCTGACGTGTCGTAACCGGGTTTGCGTACGCGTTGGGGCGAAACACCTGCAGGGGAACCTCGACACGACGCATCTCTAGTCCCGTGTGAAGCCGAGCCACAATGGACCAAGAAACAACAGTAAAAAAAAAAAAAAAAAGGTAAAGCCAGCCGTACCCGGCCCAGTTTGCGGTGGTCCCGGTTCTTGGCCTCCTCCTGGAACTGCTCCCACTCCTTGAGCAGCTTGGTGTCCGGGAAGGAGATCCCGTAGATCCTCTGGAGGGTCTCCATGTCCGCCTTGCCCTCCCAGTATGTGGAGGAGTTCTGGGGAACCAGGGCACACATCTATAGTGGGCCCGTTCTGGTGACATCAATACCAAGAGGAGAGAGCGCGTGTGTGCACAGAACCGCCGTGTGTATCGCCCCGTGTACTGGAGGGACGGTTTGAGAGACGAGGGAGGAGAGAAGGAGCACGCGGAGGAGAGCCACATTATGAAACTCTGCTCCCTGTCTGTCTGTCTGTCTGTCTGTGTCTGTGTCTGTGTCTGCCTGCCTGCCTGTCTGTCTGCCTGTCTGTCTGTCTGCCTGTCTGTCTGCCTGTCTGCCTGTCTGCCTGTCTGCGTTCCTCCGACAGGCGAGACAGGCTTCCCCGAACCAATTACCGAAAAGATGCCCCCTGATTGGTCGGGAATGAACCGGCAGTGGTCCGAAATCTAAAGCAGCTCTGCAAATTACCTCCTTACCCGCAGCCCCTCTAACTGCATCAGGCACTTTGTTTGCCTCTGGTGTGTAAACAATGCCCCAGTCCTACGCCTCTTCACACCTCTGAAGGGAATAATTGCTCCGTTTACCTTGTGGATTTTCAGGGCTTTAATCTTGCCGGTGTGTCTCACATGCGGCCCTCTGCAAAGGTCGATCAGTGGGCCACACCTGTGACACGCACACACACGCACACACGCGCACGCACATGCACACACACACACAGGAGATACCAGCTTAGCAAGATGTACCAGAACGGAACTGGTTCAGGGAGATGATTGAAGTGTGTAGGGCGGGGTGACAGGCGGTGATTATTATTATGCTAATTAGAAAAGGTGACTCCACATAATATTCCTCACAGCGCAAAAACGGCTGGCACATGCAAAAATGTAAATAAGTGAACCGGAGTTCATATCAGGTCAATAATAACCCACTTAAAACGATTTTTCCAAGTAAAATCCCCATCCCTTCCGGAGCATGAATACATGAATAACTATGGGGAAACAACAGTTCAATTTTCTACAAAGCACGCACCAAGCAAAGCACTAACCTGTAAACGGTGGTGGTCGGAGTGGTGACTTTCTCGTTGAGAATACGACACTTGAACTTGTTGTACTGTTGATGGGAGAGAATTACCAGGTGGTTTAGGAGGGCGACCCGTCTCACTCTGCACAGGCAGGATGCTGGCAGACGGGGCGTGTTAATGCACGCAACATACATAACTAAACACAAACAAACATGTGTGCAACAGGTCTATTCACCCCTGTCTCTTTTTGGACTAATAGGCAATTTAGACTTTAACAAATGAAATGTCCCCCAGTGGCCGATTTTTGGAAGATGGTGGCCTTTAACCTCTCGAAGCTGTTTAAGATCAGATTGCCCTGTTCGCCTGCCACACTCATCCTGAATGACTTGTCAAGGTTGGGTTTAGGACTGGATAAGAGAAGAGCATTGTTGGCTGGACTTACGGCCGCAAAAAAAACTAGTCGCCACACGTTGGAAACCTCCACGCTCACTCTCTCGTCGAGTTTGGGTTTTGACGAGATTTGAAGTTCTGGATTCAGGGGATGGGTGGGTTATTTCTGGGGTTGTGTTTTTTTTCTCTTTTTTTTTTGTTTGTTTTTTGTGCATATTATTATCATTATTGTTATTATTTTTATTATCTTATTTTAGTTGTCTATTCATATGTCTCTGTAAATGTGCATTTGTATAGGTATATATGTGAATGTATATTTTATGTTCTATTTTTTTTTTTACTCGCATACGCCTGCCTATATCTTTCTGTTGTAATAAAATAAAATAAAAATTGATCACAAAAAAACAAATGAAATGTCAATTATTCTTCATATTTACATACGTGCATATTCTGTTGAACAGCACACTGCACAGCAATCACTGCGCTAAACGTTACATAAACCCGCCTTGCTCTTGTGCTCACTTCCTCGTGCGTACGCACGCGCGGCGGCGGTCATTTTTGTCCCGTGTTTGTGCGTCATCGCGCCTGCACACCAACCTTGAACATATCCAGCAGGGTCTCCTTCTTTATCTCCAGCCTCTCGAACGGCTGCTTCTCCTTGATGATCTTCTTGCACAAGTTCTCCAGCCCTGGAAAGTCGTTGCTTGAAACTCCTCTGAAAAGGGGAAGTGTTCGGGATGAGCCGCGGCACGCCGACACGCGACAACAGGGCGGCGTACGCTGCGCCAGCGACGTCACTTGATAATAACAAGTCTCTTTTGCAAATTTCAGAATCAACCGTGAACCGCGTTTGTCATCGTGGGAAGACGTGGCTGCGTTGCAAACCGCCACAGCGCTTCTCACATGAGACGTGGCAAAAACAAGCCTTTAGCCGAGGTTACGGTTTCTTTACGTTTCAGTCGGGATTTCACAGCGCCGCGGCTCTCTTCGGGCCGTCTCAAAATGGCGCCGACCAAACATCCCACCATGCGCTCTGATGCACAAGCCCCGTCGCACGCCTAGTCCTTCTGCCCTCGTTTCAGAAGCACCCCTACAATTTGGCAATATCGACACGGCTTTGTGCCGAGGGGGGGATTCTGCAAGTGCGCCTCGCATGTCCGTACGAGAAACCCGCGCCGCCGACGTACTGCGCGGGAAACCAGAAACAGGAATTTTGCCAGCGGGAATTTGTGAAGCCCCGACTATCAGCTGACAGCAAAGACAAAACGGGCGACTCGGCCTCAGAGTTTGGATGCGTGTCGTTCACGCCGGTCTGGATTTTTGGTAATGTATATGAAAGCCGCTTAGACACGGGCTTCAGAAGAGCTGACAGGACCTGGGAGCGCGGGTTTCCGCCACAGATTGTTAGCAGCCTCCTTCCTAGTGGTTCTTTCTATTGAAATAAATAAATAAAGGAATAAATAAACACAACTTCTGGGTTCTGAGATTAGGGCTTATGCAATTTCAGAACGACATTGCGCAAGCCTCGTGAAAGTCAAAAAGACACTGTACGTCGCTAGCTAAAAGAGTCTCGCGGCCGCATTAGCATGGAATGACCTCAATAAAGGGACCGCGGAATTAATTAGACGGCAATCTTTAGTGCGCCTCCGAGTGGAGCGGAGTACAGTGCGTCCGCTTCAGAGCAAGGTCAAACACACGACACGTTTCTCTGTGAGCATCCCTTGGATTTGAGGGATCTCCAGCACATTCCGTACCATTTCTAGTCTAGTATTATGCTGCATACGGCAGCACCAACAACACCATCCTCTGGTTTGAAGCATGACGGCCAAGCTCACACAGTCAACAGACTGTGTTGACTGGATTTGAGTTTGTGTCGTCAAACTGTCGTCAAACACAAATCCAGTTTGACGACCTGGGATCCACGGACACCGTGGATCCCAGCGCGTGCCGCGCCACCCCATTGGCTTAACAACACGTCAGCCCCGCCCCCAAGCCCTCCCCCGTGCCACTCACTCGCTGTTGTCCAGGAACATGTCGTAGTAGAAGCCGCTCTCGATGGGCGGCCCGTAGCACAGACAGCCGCCGTAGACCCGCTCCATGGCCTCTCCCATGATGTGGGCGCTGGAGTGCCAGTAGACCTGGGAGAGGGCAGAGGGCAGAGAGACCACCAGGGGCGGGGAGGCATCCCTTCATTTCTCATTCATTGGGTTTAATGGCGTGCCGTCGTCGGTACTGAAAAACAATGGCTTGTACGCCTCTAATTAATTCCCTCATCTTAAGAGCCGCTGCAGGTGTTTACCTGACAGTTGGTTTGAAAGCGTTGGCTCACGCCCCGAAAAAAAAAAATAAAAAATTAATAAATCAAATTTCTCATAACCCAAGTTGTTAAGAGTTGTTGCTAAAAGACAAATCATTTTTTCAGGGGCGTGGTTGACAAGATTACTGGCAACCACGTCTCCCCCATTATAACGCTGGCATGCCGGAGTGAACGCTTGCACATTATTGTATTTCGTTATAAACGGGGTGTATTCTGGTTGCAGGGCAGAGCCGTACCTGCATTTCATCATTAATGAGCAGCACCACGGCTTCAGTCTTTTAGCAACGCAACGCATTTCTGGTGACTTCAGGCAACACGTTTCAGACCACTTATTGGACTTTTTTTTTTTTTTTTTTTACAGTGAAGACTTATTTTAATAATAGTAAATGAAAGCGGTGAGGATGAGTTGTGGATTCTGTCTGTGACACCATCTTCACCGGCGTCAGCCGGTAATGCAATGTGGATGCAACGCTGCTTCTGAGGCTCGGCTGAACTGCATATGAACCCAATGTTTAAAGCTGAACTGCCTTTGTATCTGCAGACTGTGTGCCGTTTTGTAGATCTGTCTCTCTATCTCTTATTTTGAAAAAGGTGATGCAACAAAACACATAAAATAAATAATATATATATTTTTTTTAAATCGCACAAAAAAAAATACAAAATAATATATATATATATATATATATATAAAATAATATTAATAATTGGCATGACATTGTCAGATGAAGAGGCTTACCGCCTGGGCCTCCTCATCATCAAACTTGAGCAGCTGTAGGCTACAGTCCTCCTCCAGAGGTCTGTCCAGATCCCAGACACTATTGTTCACTTTGGCAATCACAGTGTTGTCAGCAAGACCTTGACTGAAGGGGAAAATAAATACACGTCAATAAAAACCACCTCAAAAGCACGCACATGTGCGTAGAAGACAAGAGGTGTGTAGTGTTTATGCGTCCGGAGGCTACTGTCTGACTAACATCATTTAACATGGGAAAATAAATTCACTATTGGGTGAGCCGAGGCTGGTGGTGAATTCCAGAACCTCATAGTCTGATGGGGGGGACGGATTGAGGTGAAGGCAAGTATCTGAGCCCTTTAGCTTTTACTCCATGAAGAAACAACTACAGTGGGGCGGCAGTGGCTCAGTGGGTAGAGCGGGTGGACAGAGCGTGTCGTCCGCTAACCGTTGGGTCGGCGGTTCGATCCCCTTGATCCCCCCCTCCTCCTCCAACTGTCCACATGTCGAACCCCCCACAAATGTACCGATTGTAAGTCGCTTTGGACAAAAGTGTCTGCTAAACGCCCACCCTTTTACAGTGAACACTGTACAATGCGAAGCGTGTCCCACACTGACCTGATACCGGCTGCCACCTGGTAGGGCGTGGTCTTCCAGGACTCCCCATCCACCACCTTCCCGTCGGGCAGGGTCACCTTGATGGGCTTGCTGTCCTCCACGGCCCTCTGCGCCTGCAGGGCGTCGTGCTCAGCTTTGAGCTTTGTGTACAGAGAGAGGCGGTCCTCAATGTACTTGGGTGGAGGGGACAGCTGAAACACAGCAACACATGCAGCATGACAATGAGGACAACATGGCTGATCAGGTGTGTGTGTGTGTGTGTGTGTGTGTGTGTGCGTGTGCATGGCAATGCATTTCTATACTACATTTCGTTGTCTCTGTACTTGTACTCTGCACAATGACAATAAAGTTGAATCTAAATCCAAAGTATGACAAAGGGCAAAAGTGACAAAAAGTGATTACAGCTATGGTGGATAAACTCACCTCCACCCTTGCAGCAGAGTCGCCTGCAGCACCTTTAGTCTTCTTCTTTGCGCCATCTTTTCCACCACCGGCTCCTCCCTTGGAAGGATAATAATACATAGATTTACAGTCAGAATTCAGATTTATCCATATAGTGTGACTGCAACGTCAACTTGACATAACATCCTCCAGCAGTGATGCATCTGTAAAGTCTGTCGCTTTCTGAATCGAAAGCTAGCCTTTGTCGTTCTTTCATATGGGGATTTACAAACACGTATCGTGTGGTTTCTGGAAGTGTGAGACACAGTATTCAGCTTATTCCTCTGAACTAAAGCGTGCTAGCTTCAGTGGCTAACGCCGGGCTGTGACAGCATGAAGGCGACAGAATGCTACGCTACATGCTAAACTAGTTATGTCTTTAAGCTGGCCATCTGAATAGTCACCTTTTTCCCGTCTTCTACTTGCATTTCGCTCATTTTATCCACCACGCAATCATCAGCCATTCCAACGCAAACAGCTACTCAGCAGAGATAACTTAAAAGGTAAATGTGTCGGCTAACGTGTCTTCTCAGGAGCCGGGTGACTGGTGACGTTCCCGGAAGTTGCGGAAATCTGATGCAACGTTGCCTTAGAGGGGCGTGGCCAGGAAACTATCAAAGTGCTTTGATATTACATGTCATCAAAATAATCTCCTCATATTGAACGTGACTGCAGTGGATCACCCAAAACTACATGACACTGGGTTTATGTGCCAACTTGTGAAAATTACTTTTTTTAATGAAAGGTCAGACATCAGAGCAAACAATATAAGCAATAGCCTATAGGAATTGTTGATCTTCAATAAAATCTCCCCATATTTGATGTGACAGTAGAGTGGCCCAGCCAGATCTGGAGTATAAGAAGGAAATTATTTTTGTTATTATGTAGCGACAGACAGATCAGAGCAATATATTTTTCTCTCATAAAATGAAAGTTGCATTTGAATTACTTCAAAATGTCACAATCAAATATTTCCATATTTAATGTCATGGGACTGTGTTTGATAAACCTATGAAAGTAATGTCATGTAAGGTTAACCATGAGAAAAGCTTGGACCACACATCATAATTCTTCAGTAAAATCTCTAAAAGAGGAAGTAGAGAAATATATTGTACAATTTCCATATGCAAACCTATGAGGAAAATATGTGTATGAAAGTTCGGACATCAGATGTATATATAATAATGATGTATACAGAATTGGTAGAATATCCATGGGAA
Source organism: Phycis blennoides (assembly GCA_900302315.1). NCBI lineage: Eukaryota > Metazoa > Chordata > Actinopteri > Gadiformes > Phycidae > Phycis > Phycis blennoides. The sequence continues at coordinate 9,481 of OMKI01047342.1, forward strand.
ATACCAAGTTGTTATTGCTCGAATTACATTGCTGTTCTGCATTACGTGCAATAATATTGCTAGTGAGTCTACAGTATAATAATCTATATTTGCTGTCAGAGTGGAATGGATCACCCAGAACTAATAAGTACAATATTGTGTAATAGCATATGAATAATTCAATTCACAGTGAGATCTCTCCATATCAATTGGAGCAGTTGGCTCACAGTGAGCCACCGCCCTGAATTCATGAACATTCAAAGAAATATGTTTTAACCAACACAAACCTGAATGCCGTTGTTAATGCTTGTAGATCAATTCAGAACTTGCATCTTCTTTTCATCACAGCCACGGAGAATCCTACCGAGCGAAAGCGAGTTTTGGCCTTGGACGTGGACCTGCTGGTTTTGGTAGGTTCATAGACCAGGCAACACACTACTAGAAGGTAGACTCTGTGAACTGCTCATCACAGTGTAAGCCCCTTCCCCGGGTTCCTTTAGTGACCTGAGGAAGGGGCGGAGCTCCACAGTTCAGTGGACCTCGTCACAGAACAAGTGTGACTTGTGCGTCCTTAACAGTAACAGCTAACGTTGTAGTCAAACAGAGCAGTTCAGGCCACACTGTTACACACCTGCACATGTGTAAATATTGTGAGACGTGTTGTAATTAAAAAGAGAAACGTAGGGCAACCACTGCCAGGCCCTACTTATAATCCCATCCCAAAGTCTTTTTTATGTGGTTGCAAGCAGAGACATCTTTATTGATCCCCCATCATTCCAGAGGAGACGATGCATTCATCATGTTCACAAACCACTCATTTAATTGCATACAGTGTTTACCTTATTATCTAAGTGGCGGTAACCATTAGTTTGACAAACTATGAAGGAGCAATCTGTTCCCTGGCTGCACCCTTCTTCAGCAGGGAGGGAATGTCAGGATTTTCTTATTGTTTTTCTTATTTTTTTTTGGTCCAGTTTCTCCCAGACACTATATGCCCGGAAAGCACGTGTGCATTTCAATTACTGCCTGGATGTGGTTTTTAAACTTCTGACCCTCTCCTAGGGAATAAAGCAGGAGGCTCTGGCAAATCCTGCTCCCGTGCTGTTCATTGGCTTGTTGTGAGCGGAGCGGGCTGATGAATAATTAACCTCCAAGCACTTGAAAAGTCAGCGGCACCGCGTTCCATTTCTTGGCACCGCATAAAAAAAGCCGCAGAACATTGTTGGAGTGCCAGCCCGGTGTGCACAACCTTTGGAAAATTACAGATTCGGCATGGTTTTGTTTATTAGCAAACGCTTGAAATGAAAAGGCAAAATAAAGCAAAAATCTGGAGCCGAATTAAGTACAATTAAACGGGAGAGTTGTTTTGTGTTTGTGTTTGATTCACAATTCTTTTCCACCCCCATTGATAAAGATTCAGGGCATTTCTCAAACGCAGCTGCTAATGACCTCATTTCGGTTCTCGGAGGCAAGGGCATGCAGGAGCAATTTCCAAGTAATTGGATGAAAATAGATCAATTGAGATTAGGAAAAAGCAATATATTACATTATGTTACACATTACGCTTGTTATGCAGGTTGTATGCAAATGATAATCAAATCCACTTAGGGAGTAACCTTTCTAATCCTGTAAACAGTGCAATGCATTTCACGGATTAAAAAAGACAAACGATGCCGCGCGGCAGCCTGACAGATGGAGCTGTGAATGATGACACAGATTAGAAAGACGGATATAACAATAGTCAGATCTTCCCGGAGTCTAAGTAGGCAATGAATGCAGATGAATTGGTGCCATTCCCTGATTTATGCGT
>OMKI01047376.1:0-14074 GCA_900302315.1 Phycis blennoides
CACTCTGTTACACACTCTGTTACTCACCCTGTTACTCACCCTGTTACACACTCTGTTACTCACCCTGTTACTCAGCCATTTACACACTGTTACACACTCTGTTACTCACCCTGTTACTCACCCTGTTACACACTCTGTTACTCACCCTGTTGCACACTCTTACTCACCCTGCTACACACTCTGTTACTCACAGTGTTACACACTCTGTTACACACTCTGTTACTCACCCTGTTACTCACCCTGTTACACACTCTTACTCACCCTGTTACTCACCCATTTACACACTCTGTTACTCACCCTGTTACACACTCTTTTACTCACCCTGCTACACACTCTGTTACTCACCCTGTTACACACTGTTACTCACCCTGTTAAACACTCTATTACACACCTATTTACACACTCTGTTACCCTGTTACACACTCTGTTACTCACCCTGTTACACACTCTTACTCACCCTGTTACACACTCTGTTACTCACCCTGTTACTCACCCTGTTACACACTCTGTTACACACTCTGTTACTCACCCTGTTACACACTCTTTTACTCACCCTGTTACACACTCTGTTACTCACCCTGTTACACACTCTGTTACTCACCCTGTTACTCAGCCATTTACACACTGTTACACACTCTGTTACTCACCCTGTTACTCACCCTGTTACACACTCTATGACTCACCCTTTTACACACTCTGTTACACACTCTGTTACTCACCTTGTTACACACTCTGTTACTCACCCTGTTGCACACTCTTACTCACCCTGCTACACACTCTGTTAGTCACAGTGTTACACACTCTGTTACACACTCTGTTACTCACTCTGTTACTCACCCTGTTGCACACTCTTACTCACCCTGCTACTCACCCTGTTACACACTCTGTTACTCACCCTGTTACTCACCCTGTTACACACTCTGTTACACACTCTGTTACTCACCCTGTTACACACTCTGTTACTCACCCTGTTACTCACCCATTTACACACTCTGTTACCCTGCTACACACTCTGTTACTCACCTTGTTACACACTTTGTTACTTGTCCTATTACTCAGCCATTTACACACTCTGTTACACACTCTGTTACTCACCCTGTTACACACTCTTTTACTCACCCTGCTACACACTCTGTTACTCACCCTGTTACACACTCTGTTACTCACCCTGTTATACACTCTATGACTCACCTATTTACACACTCTGTTACCCATTTACACACTCTGTTACTCACCCTGTTACACACTCTATGACTCACCCTTTTACACACCTACACACACTGACTTGACCAACACAAGTTTGTCGATGGTTGTTGCTAAGCATTGTTAGCTTCATTGATGTAAGCAATGAGCTGCATTTTGGAATTATATTTGATGATACCAAAGCGGCAGTAGCTCAGTGGGTAGAGCTGGTGGACAGAGCGGGTCGTCCACTAACCGTAGGGTCGGCGGTTCGATCCCCGCGCTCCTCACTTCCAAACTGTCTGCATGTCGAAGTGTCCTTGAGCAAGACACTGAACCCCTACTTGCTCCCCGGGCGCTGAACATAGCAGCCCACTGCTCCTATGTACCATAGGATGGGTCAAATGCAGAGAACAAATTTCGTTCCCATACCTGAGAATGACAAATAAAGACCGAAAGGTCCTCTTCTCTTCTAAATGAAGCTCAAATGAATCTAACCCTGACCTTACATCTTCATGAAGATTCAGGTAACCACCAGAACTGATGGGACTGGAACTATATGTGTAGAGCACTGGTGTAAACACCTTTCATAACTTGTCATCTGCCCTCGCCTTCTCCTGCATAAGGACTGATTAAAATGAAAGTTACAAAAGTTAAATCTGGACGTTCAGCTGCGTTGTTGGAAGTTTAAAATTCTTTGTATTGATTGATCTGTCAGCCTGCCTCCACATACGCTGCACTCCGGGGGAAATGCAAAGAGCTTCCCTCAAAATGATCTTTTGGCTTTTTAATAAAACATACAAGGCTGGCAGCAGAAGCAATCTTTCCAAAGTTTGGATCGTGTTACAAAAGGATCTCTCCCTTCACAACATCATCCACATTTTCAATCTACATACACGCTGAGCATTGAATAATAACCATGTTTAGAGCAGGGACATTGACATTCTAGTAAAGTTGTGACACTGCCACTAAACATTCCTCATTCACCACCGGTGATAATAATGTATACATGTTAATTGTAGGTATGCTGCATTGTCTTTGTTATCGTCTGTGTCGTAGGAGTGCAGGATCTTAACCTTCCACTTGTGTCACACCCTCTTTCCCATGCCCACTCCACGTCTCAACGCTCATCTCCACGATGAAGGAGGGGCCAAAAGTGATTGATGTTCAGACACCCCACGTCTCTCCCAGCGCCCAGTCTGTGGGCAGCGCTAACAGCAGCGGAGGAGCCAATGATCTCTTTGCCAACTCTCCCGTCGTGCCCATCAGCAACCAGTGAGACCAAACAAACCTGCCATGCCGTCGTCAGAGTGTGATTTGTCCTTTTGCCGCTGTCTGCTATTCTACAGAATCAACCCTCACTTTGAGTCCTTGCCTTCAGGATTCGGTGTAATCACTGACTCTGACGTCCCCGTGCGAGAGCACCTCCCGGGGTGCAGGGAGACAAACTGCCATGTCAGGCGTTGTAGTTTTGAACCGTGATGCCGGTCAGAGGACATGAGGAGGTTTAGCCTGTGGAACACACAGGATATGATGTGATACAGATGTGAACATGGCACCTGTGATGTTACCCATTGGTTTACACACCACCGCTATGAAAACTTACGGTGCACCTAATTGCTGCTACCATTGCTTTGGATTTTTTGCAACCAGCAGCAAAAAGGATCCATAGTTGGCCCATTGAGGGCGGTCATTTAATGTCCGCCCTGCAGAAGTGCACGGCAAAAACTCATAAGGAATCATAATCACTCATTAGATAGAAGTGTCAAACGGGAGCCCTTAAGATACATACTAGGTAGATGAACTAGAACCTAAATGAACAAAGAAACAAATGATTTTTTGCGAATTAAATCCCAATTCTTCCCTTATCTAACCACTGCAGGCTAGCTACCGGTTGTTAGATAAACTGCATGTTAGTTGCTTCTGCCAGGACATCACAAGAAAGTGGCTACCGATTGATATGAACCTGTTCCCTCTCTCTACCCCCCCGACTGCCCAGTGTGCCAAATCTGACCAGTGAGTTGTTCAGCCTGCAGCCAAACTTCACCCCCATCCAGACCACACACACTGTGCCCAACAATAACAATGCCTGGGGAGGTAGGTGCTGTGAACACACACACACACACACACACACACACTGTATTATCTCTGAAGGGGGAGACTGCTGCATCCAACGCTATCATGTCTTTCTATTAGATGTCATGATGTTATGCACACACACACATTGTGACACCTTTTCTATCTTTCCTTTGTTTTCACATTGGTGTTGTAACTTGGGTATGGTCAGGTGACCTGCTAAAGCCAGCCCCACCAACCCAAATTCACAGCCAAGGAGCCCTGTTGCATTCTGGGAAGATGCTACACAGTGATCTGGACTCCTCCTTAGCCCACCTAGTCGGCAGTAAGCAGCTCTGTTTCTTTGTAAACCAAAGTGCTCATCAATCTTCCTTCTCTTGACTCGGCTTGTGTTCACATCAAGTGACCATCTGTCTCCTGCTGCCTCTCCACAGACCTGCAGTTTGGTGGAACTCCTGCCAAAAAGTGAGTGGATCAGCTGAGTGTCAGCCCTCTGCCATGACAAATGACTCCCAGCATGGTTGTCAGCCTGTTGTTATTAACTCCGCCATGGAGGTCATGTTTTCACCTGCATCAGTGTGTTTGTCTGTCTGTGAACAGGATATCTTCAAAAGCGATGCTCGGATATGAACAAAATTTGGTGTAATGCTTGGTCATTTGCCAAGCAATAACTGATTTTTAATAACTGATTTTTTTCACAGCAATTGGCACAAATATATTTTATATATCTGGCTGAGGTCTGTTTTGTTTGGATATGATTCATTCTCGACAGGTGTCTGTCCACTCTATGGCCACAACACATGCACCCTGTCTCTCTGTTTATGTGTGTATCTCTGGGCCCATGTGTGTGCATGTGTCTGACCAGTACATGCACGTGTCTGTGTTGGTGTGGGCATGTGCATGGGTGAACATGGGTATGTTTGCAGGGATGGACTGGCCATCGGGGGATTCGGGAAGACTCCTGTACGCCTGTCCGTTCCAGACATGAACACATTTAGTTAGAATTTTTCAATAATGTAGCTCACAGAACGGTCAGTAGGATGCGTGCCCCCGGCCCCCTTACAAATGTGCAGTGCGCTGGAATCTGACGGCGGCCTCACACACACAGAGCAGTGCACAGTGCGCACTGCCGAAGGCCACACTGTAGCAACACTGTAGTATTACTGCAGTGGCATTGTAGTAGCATTGCAGTACCACTGCCGTAGCGCCGTCGTATTACTGCAGTAGCACTGCAGTAGCACTGCAGTAGCGCTGTCGTATTACTGCAGTAGCACTGCAGTAGCACTGTGGAGTGAGTTTAGCTGTCATAGTTTTTCAATCTGCCCGCATTCATTTGAACGTAAGCTAAATAACGCTAAATAACACAAGCTGACAGTTAGCGGCGTTAGCAGGTCATTAAGGGCCTTGGTGCAACCCTTACTGCCACCTAATACAAAAAAAACCCACAAATATATAAATATATATATATTAGTCAAATTCCTGGTCCAAAAGTCCTGGGACATTTCTTTGGTCCCAGCACGTCCCCAGATGTTTGTAAGTGTAAGTAAGGTATGCTCTGTTGGTTCCTGTGTGTGATATGTGTTTGCGTGTGCATGCTAGGCCAGAGCTTCAGTGGAGTCAGCTGGTGGAGAAGAAGCCGAGCGGGGGCAGCTGGCAGTCTAAAGGCATGTGCACCAGCACCAACTGGGCCCACGCCACCCACGCCATGCCGCCCGCACCCATGGCCGTCCCGCAAATGGTACCTACGGGACAACACAATGCACACGCACACGCACACACACACACACACACACACACACACACACACACACACACACGCACACACGCCGTCTGGAAAACCATAGTGGTGGCTATACTGATGCACTATAGATATATACAGTATAAATAGAAAAAGTGAAAATCTTTTATTATACAACAAAGCCATAAGTGAGGGGGGGCGTGTCATCCCCATGGTTACGGCCATGGCAACTTCGTGACACTTTTTTCGGGAGCGTTATAATGAACGATGCTGTTAAACTATAAAGTCTGAGAAGCTCACCCCACACCCCACACCTCACCCCCCACCCCACACCTCACCCCACACCCCTGCACCCCTGCACCTCTGTGGTCTATTTTATAGACCACAGGTATATGTTAAAATATGTTATAAAAAGTACATTATTACATAAATAATACTACTCTTTCTTTTCTTCCTCATCTCCACAGAATGGCATGATCTATACTGGTTACGTAAGTACATCTTCCCCTCAACTTTGACCTGTGCTCTTACAACTGTTAGTTTCTCACCTCTAGCGATAAAAATATCAGCTTTGAAGATAAGTTTGCTCTTCATTTATTCAACACACGGCCTGTTCATACTGCATTTTGTTTTTGCCTATTAGTATTGATTACAAGTGTTTTGTCTGTGTGTAAGCAAAGTATGAAATAGTACTTTTCCTCAGGCTCCGGCTCCTGTGGCATTCCCTATGACAACATCCCAAGTGCCTGTATATGGGATGGTAAGTAACAGGCCTGTACCTACTGAGCAGACACTCAATGTGACCCTCTTATGAATACATATGCAACTGGTTAGCCAACATTTCAGGTTGTCTTTCATGAGGAACTATACATACATACATATACATACTATACATGCTAGATTACTTGTCCGAGTTTTCTGACATCTAAAGCTAAAACCATCTTAAGAGTCAAATTCCTTGTAACCTTCGACACAAAAATATCTCTGTCCATATCTATGCTTGAAATATCAGCAGAAATGGCTGAAACCGCTTTCTAAAGAGCTACTTTGTCTCTTCTCCTCTCCGTACCGCTGCCTGGTTGACCGTGTGCAGCTCCCTCCCCAGATGGCCCACCAGATGGGAGGGGTTCCGATGATGGCTCCCCAGCCTGTCATGTACAACCAGCCCGTCCTGAGGCCCACCAACCCCTTTGCACCTATTCCAGGAACACAGGTGATACTCCTGCATGACACACCTAGACACCTGTACTCACACAGCGTTAAAAGGGCCCCTATTTTACCATGGCTTTGTGACATCACAATGTGGGAATGTCCAACTGGCTGGAGGGAGTTGATTGGTGGACTGTATCAACTGGCAGGCTGGAGTTGATCTGTGCATTGTGTATCTCAGTGGACGCTCGGTGGACACCTGGTAGTAAAATAAGGGCTCTTTTAAGATTGTACTGAATTTGCATAGGCTGACCTCGTTTGATGAAAGACATAAGAAACTCACTCAAACACTTTGACTCATCATGGTCTCATCATAGCTGCTCATGAGCTTTGTTCGGTATTCATTTCCAGAAATACTCCCAGAGATGTTCACTGGCCAATAACATGGCTGTTAAATAACAAGAGCGGCTACAGCAGTCATTAAAACTACCATTAGGAGTAGGAATTTGCCAATTATACAGAGCAGAAAATACATGTAATTAGCTACTTAGTGAGTGTTCATGCTTCTTTAAGTGTGAGCGGGTGGTTTCCTCTGCACTGCAGCACACAGGGCTCTCCTCACCAGACACCTCGTCACGTGAAGAGGTGCTTTGTGGCGCTAAATGACTCTCATCTCTCTCCTTTGCAGATGCACTTCATGTAGAAACGATAAAGTAACCATGGCAGCAAAGCTAAGGCCGAAATAAGGACTGGAAGGAGAGTGGAGAGAGTGAGAACGCATCAGAAAGAGAGAGATGGAGAGAGAGATGGAGATGAAGAAACAAAACCATCCAATCCGGAACCAAATCCAGCGCAGGAGGAGAGAAGCGGAGAGAAGGGAGGAAAGCATGGAAAGAGACACCAGGAACAGCAGGTCAGAGTTGAAGCCATGGAAGTCTTTGTACTCTTCTCCTGCCGTCTCCTCTTCTCTCTCCTTATCGACGAAATAGCGAAGAGAGGCCCACCTCAATCTCCTTTCATTTCTGTTTGATTTGCCGTCGCTGAATGGCGCCGTTCTGTGTGTTGATGAATGCAATGTTTGTGGCTTGCCATGATGCGACGCGAGAGCCGCGTAGGAAGTGCAAAAGCTTCTCGATTCCTTTTTAACCCGTTTCAGAAACAAACCGCACCCCTTCTCAGTCACATGACTTTAGTCATCCATGATGGACACACTTTTCTTTCTCTGATTGGTCATTTGCACGTACTTAACTCGAGGCAAACCCTTGCCGCGGGTCTGTGTACAACTGTTGGTGATTTTCTGCTTGTTGGTGAAGTCACTCCCGATATCCTGCTTCCAGGTCATCTGTCAGAACTCCAGTCATGACCTGATGTCAGAGGTTATAACGGACAGACGTGTGAAAGACCTTCTTTACTTTTCTTTCTTTTCTTTCACTTTTTTAGTGTGCCGTGTCATTGTATTGCAACTTAAGTCTTTTACGAGTTTCAAAGTTTGTTTGTGATTGCCAACGTCAAATGACAAAATGTGAATTGGAATGACTTTCCTTTTTATTCTGAGTGTGGATGACTACGGAGGATTTGTATGTATCTTTTAGTTAGTTCTTTTTTTTGCAGTCCTATGTCTAGATGTCAGGTACCTGATGTGATTATGTTACCAGGTACCGCCGTGTGTAACTGCACTGGAATCACTGATGAAAGCACTGAGCCAGACCCAGGAACCATATCTGGATGTTAACAAAACCTCATGAACTAACTTCACCTCAAAGCAACAGTGAGAACGCGCACTGTGCATTTCATGCTTCCATCGTCATCTACAGCTGTGCAAACATCACGCAAACTCCACCGCCATCTTCTTCACTACGTCTCCGTTTAGGAAATGTCCTCGTTGTAATAGTAGTCTCGTACTTCTTTGTGAGTCTGTCAGGATTCTGTACAGAATGCTGTTTGTTTTAGTAAGCTTAACTCCTGCAATTTTATACCCTTACTCTTATGGTAGTGAACGATGCACTGAGCCAGAGGGAGGCGGTCGGAGGCTAGGAGGGAGGTAGGTTCCCAGGCTTGCCAATCAGAAAGGGTCTGAGACCTGCTGATGTTTACTCCCACCCCTATAGTGTTACCAACTGCCCTGAGCATCGCCCCCCCCCCCCCCCCCCTGTCCAGAAATATTCTTTCACACTTTAGATGCCGTTAACAGTTTAGCAGTAACCTGGGCATTAGATCCCTGTCCATATCAATAGCAATTGCCTGTATGGGCGTAAGATAAGGTCAACAGTCAGAAATGCAGAAGCAATCCAAGTACATTTAAGAGAAATGTCTGTCCTGTACAAACCCTAGTTAAATCTAATGACATTCGGATCAATTCAGACCAGTGGCAAAGCAACGAAGAAATGCATCTTAACACGACTTCGGTGGTTGAATACGAGACGAGTTAGACCTACAGACAGACGGTATATGAAATAGCACAAACCTCCCAAGAGGGGGACAACACTGCTGCACAAAAACTAAAAATCATAGCTGGGATGTACAGTCGAAAGGGGCAATAATCGATTTTGGAGTAAGTGGTTTTTCTAATTGATGGTGTCTGTTCTGTGTCTATGTACTGTGTGTGTATGTATGTACACACCCTCCCACTGAGATGAACAGGGTCATGTTCCTTGGGCGAGGCCTTCCCTGTGCACTACCGTGTCTGCAGGTGAAGAATCCCGGCCCTGAGCTGGTATTGTGTGCTCACTTAGCGATGAGTGTCGTCCTGAACAGTGTCTCCGTGTGTCCTACTTGGCCTCAGTGTCAGCTGTGAGACGGCTCAAGGACCATGTTAGCTAGAAACATCAAACATCTGTCATCGGATATGTTGAAATCACGAGAGCAAATCTCAAGTTCACTTCTCCATCATACAACTTGAACTGCACATGTGGATGAGCCTGAAGAAACATCTCAAACAATTGAGAACGTACCAATTCGTAGGGAACTTTCTTTTGTTTTCTTCTCCATTTTAGTAATTTGCGCTTGAACTGCTGGCTATATCTAAAAACCAATGTTCCCAAGAAAGTGTAGTGATGACCATTACCAGCAGAGAGATTGTCATTTGAGAAACATGGTCACCAAATAGTAAGCAGTTCGCTGATGACGATAATACAGCATAGACTGGAGATGCTCAAACGAATGGCCCTCAATTCTGGATTTGTCCTCTGGAAACTTGTGGTACTCCATAAAGTCCGTGTTAAGAGTGGTCTGTCTTTCTTGTGAGCAACATTGTGGGGCTCTTGGCCACAATGCAGCTCTGTCTCTCCTAGGCCAATCTTTGACTGTTACAAATTGTTTTGTCCTCTGTATATAGGTAACGCTCTTCATGTGTTTTTAGACGTTCTCTCTGTAAGTGACTGAAGCGCCATTGGACAATGTACTGTATGTGGGACAATTTATTGCTGTAACTGTGTTTGGGTGGTTGTGATTTTGAAGGTGTCATCATCCGAGGGAGGGAGGGTGGGGGGGAGGGGTGGGTTGATGTTTGTGACGTTTTGTGTCCATCTTGCAAAAGGAAGGGGGCGGGGGGTTGGGTTCAAAGATCAACTCTTATCACAACTGGTCTAAACCAAGAGTGTCTTCATCAAGGAAGCGGACAGGACAGGGTCTGTCCTCTTCCAACCAGGAACATTTTTTGCACCAAAGTCATCATCAAAGCGCAGCTTCTTCTTACTCCCAAGGTCATAATGGACGAACTCCACAGAACTCAAAAGGATTTTATTTCCTTTTTTTTTTTTTTTTACATTAATTTCAGAGATGAGGAAATGGTCTTTATTTGCATGATTAAGTGTCGTCTTTTTATTGGCTTGTGTGTCCGGTAAAAGCATGACCATTGTGAACTCTCACTTACCGGTGTGTTTTTAAAAATGTTTAGGAAATTTCTCCATGAGATTTTTTTTTACTTACCTCTTTACATGAACATTCATTGACATTCATAATCATCTGTTTTTAGAAGATGTGGCACAAGGTAACGGTTTGAAGGACGCATGCAGTAATGCAACCTGCAAGTCACCGCCGGCGGCTCTTCAGACACGGTTATCCCTGCCGCGTCTCCGTAGAAACACCCAGGATGTCAACAGCAGCCATCACTTAGCTAGCTAGACATTGCAGTCTTGTAAAACCGCTCTCATTATTAAAGCGTTGATATTTTCAATAAGTGTTTGACTTATTTGTTGCAAGAAGCGGCATCATACAAGGTTATGACATTTGCGTAAGTGGAGAAAAAATATTAACTGGAATACATGCATTTTTGGCATTATGTGGGTTCAATTACGTTTAGCAATTTCAGAAATATTTGGACAAGACCAGATTTATTTTAACAATTTAAATAAATGCTGAAGATTTATGTAGGCGATTTCTCCAATATGACGCTAGCATGGGTGTTGACGTCAGACAATAAGGTAGATCAGAGTACTCAATTGTACTATATTTCAACCAATTAAAAACGTTAAACCCACACCTTACTTTGGGGGGGGGAAACCATTTGGAGCCATATGTGGATATGGATGTTGCTGTCTGAGAGGGTGGAGCTTCTCAAGACACTTTTAGTGTAAATCCAGTGTCCAGTTAATTCCATATACAATGAAAAAAATGCCCTAAAAGGGAATACAAATATAAATAGGGATAACATGCTCTCCCTCCGTCCGAGAACACTCAGCACACATCATTTTTTAAATCTCTGTTCAAGTCAAGCTTAAAACGGGGGGTGCAATTACCCTTCAAAGGACCCCTACTTTACCAACAGGTGCGTGTTTGATTAGAACATTACAAGTCACAGGAAAGATTGTGAAACTGCTTGTAATGGCCAATCACACTCACCCCTGGTGGTAAAATAGAGCCGCCTTTTTTTTTTTACCTCTAGCAAAACAAAAAAGCAAATGGATGTGAATGCATCTGTGTAATTGAGTACATCATAGAGTGAATCATCCCATTAAAACAGTTAACTCTGATTTGGGAGCAAGGGCAAGTATAGGCTACATTTACTTATCACTGTTCTTTGTACATCAAAGTGGTAAATAGTTTATTTAAAAAAAGGCAGGGTTGGTTTCGGATGAAAAATAAATAAAACGTCCCCAAAAAAGTATTTTCAAATGAATACATCGTGTAAACAAGGTATAGGATTTTCTTTGTAAAACAAATACAGAAAAGCTATGGTTCAATTGAAAGTTATTTATTGATCATAAACATTTGAAAGAACATCGAACAAAATGAAATTCAAAACCAAACTAATAATCGTTTCCATTCATACAAGGTTAATGTGGCATTGAAAAAAACGACAACAGAGGGGGGGGGGGTTTGAGTGTTGAACCAGCAACCGATCCGGACCCAGTTCAAAATAGGTGTGTGGGGGAGATGGGGGGGCAGGGTTAACCAGTGTGCAAGGCACTTAACCCCAAAAAATGGCCCCCGATGGTACACAAATACAAAAGCTATAAAAACAACTCCATCCCAGCAGCATGTAACATGTCAGCTACTCTGGCTGTGAATGGCTGGCGTTCCCCTGACAGCCAATCACTCAGGATATGCTGGCAACAACTTCTGTGCTTTGGCGCCAATTTAGGCCAAAGAACTTAACTCAGCAATCCGTGTGTGTGTGTGTGTGTGTGTGTGTGTGTGTGTGTGTGTGTGTGTGTGTGTGTGTGCGTGTGTGTGTGTGTGTGTTTGAGTGTGACTGCGTGCACTCAGGATGTGTGCTCATCCTGACCTAGAAAAGCACTGAGACTCTAAGGGCTGGGACTCTCGGGCACATTGACAGAAGTAGATGGGGTGGAGGTGGTGGTGGTGGAGGTGGTGGTGGGTGGGGGGCTGGGGGGGTGGGGGGGGTCCTAACACCACCTGACTTACTCAGGCAGCAGTCTCGTCCAACACACACAAGCGGCGGAGTGGAATGTCATCCGCTAAGGGCTGAGGATTTCCATCCATCAAAAGTGCATCCCAGTCACTGGAAACAATTCCTGAATGATGTGCATGCGGCGTGCGCAGCGCGCTCACGCCCATGAGCCCTGGAGGGCGGGGCGGCGCCGAGGCCTCCGCTACGGAGCACGCTTAAGTATGCTTAAGTGAGGTGGACCCCAGTCTCACTCCAACTTGGTCGTTGTTTTTTAAAACCAAAGTTACTCAGGTGTAATCACATGTGATTACTACTACTACTAGTATGTATTATATATGTATTATAAGATATAAAAAAAAAAAAAGGTTATTTGTAATTATAATAATACTAATAATGATAGTACTAATTATAAAATATACATATTATAAATTTCCCAGCTGTGGGATTAATAAAGTACAATAAAAAAATAAAACAATAATTGTACAAATATATTTCTGGTACATGATTGCAAGCTAAAACGTTAAATACGTAAGCAACACATAACAACTTTTTGCAACTACTTTTCAAACCATATTGTAATCACCAAAGTGCTCAAGGTTCACAACTCACTGGAGAGAAGATAGCTAGACAGCTATCTCTGTGATGTATGACGGCAAGAGAAAGCTGGGCGCCACCTATAGATTACTCATATCACGCCACACAGAACCTATGCACATAGCCAGTTGGCCGATACGTATTTTCAAAAGCAGTAGAAAAAATATGTACGTTATCCATCCAGCCACGTATTCAACACAACTGCATTAATATAAATACTGGACTCTGCAAAGACTATTGCCATCCACCGGCATTCAGCAGTATAAGGCCATGACACCTCCAGAATAAGAATGACAAATACAAAACTGAATTAAAAGATGAGGGCTTGACGTAAGAGACAGCCCATGAAAAGTGAACCTCAGGTGGATATTGCGTATAGAGGAGTACCCGGTGAGATATAGCAATTAGAGCTAACAGCTTTGCTCTGCCAAAACGAATGGAGGTGCCACCGAGTGGTACTCTCAAATTAATGTCAAGAGGCTTATTGTGGCGCCGTCACCGCGGCCTCAGTCTGAAACTAAATCCGGACCAAGTGTGCGTTCGTTTGAAGCAGTTGCTCTCTTTTAATTTTTTATTTAAGGCAAGCTAAAATAAATAAGATCACCCACTTTGACTGCAACCAATAAAGAGAAAAGAGAAAACAACTAACAACAACTAAAAGAGAAAAGAATGAATCAGAGACATATGTCGAGACTGTGGCTGACTTCCAGGAAAAGTTTGAAAAATACTGCAAATAACATCTCGCAGAGACCCCGAGAACGACCGGCCGGACGACGTTGTAGAGTGCGATCGCGGCTGCGTCATTTGAACAAAGATTATTCCGCCTCCATTCATTAATACACAGGACAAGATGTTACTATCCCTTGTGCCATCATCCAAGGTAAACACACGCAGAAGGCCAGCTCAGATAGAACCAAGCATACAACACACGAGTGACATAACCACCATTAGGTGCAACACCATAGCAGACATCAGGCTACGCCATCATAAATCTACAGAGTCATTCCTCAGGTGGCACCATTCACCCATTACCTAGCCTAGCCAACAACGGTATGCGGCACATCATTGGGGTTATCAAGTGGGCACCTTCCTTCACCGGTGTTTCGTTAAGTTAGGCCCACGACACCTCAAGAAGGCTTAACTGTGTATTCCAGCGTCCTGGAAACACACCCCTCTATGCCACCACCTCACAATTCCCTCTAACCCTCACCATTTAGCGCCTGCCGTCACCGTACCTTACCGTTGTCCCTACCGGGAACCCCAACTACCAACCTTCCTCCTTAGCCAAAGCCACTCGCTTGCACTCTCCGCTGCTTGCGACATACTCTTTGTCGGCAGTTTCATGCGCAGTTTCATGCCCAACTTCGTTAGGAGTGCAAAAGCGGACTTTGCCACAAAGCCTCGGCAGTCAACTTCCACCGGCCGTACCCGAGCCCTCCAAGTTGGCTGCCGAGGCTTTGTGGCAAAGTCCGCTTTTGCACTCC
>OMKI01047379.1:4812-25440 GCA_900302315.1 Phycis blennoides
GAAGGGCACACCATGGTCTGTGTGTGTGTGTGTGTGTGTGTGTGTGTGTGTGTGTGGGGGGGGGGGGGTCAAATACACCAAAACTGCTCCTCGAGCGATTGTTCCGAACAACCAGCTTTACTACCAGGGACATCGTTCTCAGATGTAAGTTTTACCCCCCAACTGCTTTGTATACATAAGTCTGAAATCAAATTGAAAATAAAGTGATTAGAAACCACAATGGCAACAGCTCTGCATTAGTTCCAGTAAGGCACTCTGCCCCACCACTAAAACCATCCACCTCCTATTGTTCACGCTGATGTTTCTCTTCCACAGTGATGTGGTACATGTAGCACAGTAAAAGGCATAGAACTGTTGAATACAAAGTGGACACAACCCCTCTTTAGCAAGAGAGTTGCAACAAAGTGGTTGATGGAACTTACAGGTAATGGATTGCGCTAAAGCCATTTTATTTTTTCGGAAACTCCTCAACTGACCAGAACTATTTTTCATCCATTTGTGAACTGAGGGATTGGTGTGATAAAGGATATTCTCTTTAGATCGCTATACAAGAGTTTCTTTATAATTTTAATACGGTGGTTTGAGTCCATGCGCGAGAATGACGGCTTCCCTAGTGGTGTGGGTGACTTCATAGTCTTTGATATGTAGATATAAACAAGGCAATGGACGTTTGGAGGTCAAAAAAAAAAAAAATCTCTTTACAATGTCTTTCTAACTGCAACACCACCTTAAAAAACACCTGAACATGGGCAACTTTTTGGAGTAGATCAAATGTACATATTTTCCACTCCACTTCACATTTACAGTATAAGATATTGGTAGGCATGTGAAAGCTAACATGTAACTTGTTAACAGAACAATCTGTCACAATACTGCCAGTTAGGCCCACCAGTGCTGTCATCCACAGTTCTAGATGAAGATTTCTTCATCTAAAATATCATAGGCAAGCAGTCTTTTTCCATAAGCTTTGCACTCCAAATGGTGGTTTGGAACCGGACATTGGTTCTGAAATTAAGGATACACACTGATGGCTATTCACTGCTGAAACAATATATGTGATTACTGTGGTTACCACATCTGTTATTAGAGTTGTGAGTCAGCAAAATATGCCATACTCTACAAGAGCTTTGAAGGTCCCTCTGCTTTTTAAGGTGGTCGGTTTAATCATCTCGTAATAACTAATGAAACAAAATATATGACTTCAAGGAGATGGTGAGCCAACAGGCTGAGATGGATAGAAAGAGTGTTATCCTCAAACTTCAAATAAAATGGATGGACAGAAAGAGTGTTAGCTTCAAACTTCAAATAAAATGGCTTCAAATTGATGTGCACATAAAGAGTCTGATCTCGTCCAAACCAGCTAGATCCAGTCTATCTGCTCACTGTGGAGGTCCAGGACCTTAGGGTGCCGGGCAGTTTATCAGGCCCAAGCAACTTCCAGGGTCCAGTTAAGGCAGTGCCAGTTCGCTCAGCTAAACCCTCTACACGTTGAGAGGGGCAGCACTGCCTGCTGTTGGCACTGGGCCTTTTCCCTTCCCTGGGAAGCAAGTCTTTTGGCTCCAGCCTGTCCAGAAGTTTGTCTGGATGAGCACTTCCATTTACACTCACATCGACACATGAGTCCCACAACCAGGCCGAGCCTGCACCCTGAGTCTGCAGGTCCTTACTCTCACAACAGGGGGAGCTAGTGTCCCTTTGTATCTCTCTTCGGTTAGTGGTTCTCTCCAGGACAGCTTTGAGTGTGAGAGGCCCAGCCTGGCATGCCCATATTCCCTCCTCAACCTCCCCAGGCCCTTGTGGTGCTCTTTGGCCCCTGGTGGAGTACCACTGCTGGGTGGACCTGCCACCCAAAGCCCCTTTAATGGAACCCTGGTCTGTCAGCTGTGAAGCCTGGCCTGCCATGCACACTCTGACCTCTAGAGGGAGCTGGTGGTGGACGTCAGGGACAGGATGTGATGAGAACAATTGGGTGGGATGATGGGGGTGAAGTGTCACTTCCTGCAGGGCATGGTGGACTGTAGAAAGGGAATTCCAGGGGCTGCCACTGTCTGTCAAGGAAACAGGGAAAAAAGTTAGGGAATCAAAATACACAAACACTGAACAAGTGGTTCATTGTTTGGTGGTTATTCCCATGATTCTTTTCTTTCTTACAGATCCTTACTTTGAACCTACCACAAAAACCATTTCACTTAACACCAAACATCTCATACTTTAGAGCTACAATACAATTACATTTACTCCATTATTAAACTACACCTACGTTTACACCTATTTTTGTGCTAAACCTAATTATTCCTAGTCTGTTATGTAAACGTGTAAAAACATTGCATCATGGGAAGAATCACCAAAAAGTTGTACAGTTACACCCATGCAAATGAAAGAGAGAGGTAATGAGTTCAATGTAAGGCAGAGATGCACAGACTTACTAATGCATCCTGCCAGACAATCATGCCCACATGCATGCAGTTTAGAGGGAGCAGCATAGATCCTAGCATACTTTTATCACATTCCTATCAACCTCCTGGATTTGAAACCAATTCCATAAAAAGCAAACACAGGTGTCCTTTGTTGCGCAATTGAACAGCAGTTGCCATGATGACTTCAAAGGCATGCAAATTATCTTGCCGATGCATAGATAGTCTAAGCCGTCAGCAAGATGGCTGAGCCCTAGAGAACAGCCCTAGGTTTAGCCGCTATTCAAGGCTAATCCAGTGAATATAATTAGAAACAATTAATTAATTAAAGGTACTTAATCATAATTATTTTTAATTGAAACAGGAGTTAAATACTTGTGACATTGTATAAACAGCTGGAGACCATCAACATGTCCAATAAATGTTGTTATTGATTACTCATGAGTAATAGAATCATACATGGGAAACATCTGTCTATGATTTGAGATTATTGGGGAAAAATATTAAGTTTTCTATATATACTGTATATTAAAGTAACTAATTTCTGCATTTTCTTTTTTAAATGTTTTTTAGAGTCAAAGGATAGGGTGATAGGATTTCATTATCTTTCTGTGGACGAATGGTTTGTTAAACTACTTACAAATGTTACCAATTCATTGATCATCTATCTATCCATCTATCCATGATCAAACAGCCCATATACCGTGCACTAACAGTGCTTTAGATTACAGCCTGCCTATGCAGCCTATGTTTACCATGTAACTAAATGTAGGAAGGGCCAACTACCACCGCATATCTAACTTACTCTGTAACTACAGAGAACAATATGAGAAGTTTGTTTAGATTTACTTCCTTCCCTGCCTCCAAATGGAAGAACAAACTAAATTAACTGCACAGACAGAAGAGTATATAACCCATATATACTTGTGATTAGAGTTGTGATTACCACATTTATCTTGCTATTTGTATTCATTTCCTGAGATAAGGCCGTGCACAGAGCTGAAAAAGGTAGGCTTGCATCTCAAGGATCTCACTTCAAAATTGTCAAGGTTGGGAACCACTGGTTTAGAGATCACTGACTGGACTTGCACGAGTCAAGCCTCAAGTCAGACGAAATTCGATTTTCAAACAGAAGGGAGGGAGTAAAGGACGGAGCAGGAGGGAATTACTTATTGTTGTTGTCTACTGTTGTCGGCTATTGTTGTTAAAGGGGCCCCACAACAGTCTTGGCCTAGGGCTCCGAAAACCTAATTCTGGTCCTGGGTAACAAAAGAACACATATGCATTCATGCTACTCTGACAATGTGCTCATATCGCATCCCTGGGGTGCCATGGAAGACCAGGCAAGGAGCTTCTCACAGCAGTGGTCTAAATCACCCATAGTTCACTTGCAAGTTTTACACAAATGACACAATGTCGACCTAAACATACACTTCAAAATTAAATGCTTTTTTTTGCTGCACACACTCACAGGCGAACACAGACACAACACATATTGCTCAAACATATGTATCATTGCATGCACAGCACTGATGCACAGCCAGAATGGAGAGAGGCATGCGGTTTGTTCACGAACCGTGTCTTTAGAGTGGCCCATTAGGAAGAAATAGGGGGAGCTTAATGTGTCACCTTTCATGCACATGGAGAGGTTGGGAGGTACCATTCCTAAGAGAGGGCAAGTAGAAGTCTGTTCTAATCATTAGAATCAAGTAGTGAATTAAACCAACAGACAAACGGGTTAAACCAACAGACAGGTTTCAAGTGCAGACTTAGGTACAGCAACTGTGAGAGAGAAAGAGTGCGAGAGAGAGACCATGGTAGAAAACAGGATAGAAAAAGACAAGCAACAGAAGTCTATTATTAATAACAACATGACTAATTAAAAATAAAAGATAGAATTAATGGTAATGAGGGTATAATTATTTAATAAAGAGATTAGGACTATATATCAAAATATATTCTTGAGTTGAACTTAATGGTTGACGATACTGAACAAACTTGAGGCGAGCACAATTTTGACAATGAAAGACAATGAGTCCCACACTGCTAGTTGATCAGCTAACATATAAATGTTATTGTTTGCAAATGATAAACCAGCTCATGTGGCATCTGTCTTGAAAAATCCTTGGGCTCTAAACTGTCTCCATCTTCCCTCAAATGTAACTCACAGCTCTGGTCATGGAGCTTTTGTGAAAGAAGAAAAGGCTGTTGGTGGAAGGTTGGATGGAATCTTGTGCAATCTCATAAATCCAGTTTGTTTTCAAAACAAAAGCAAGTGTTACGACCTGTAACTGAGCAAAAATCTGAGCATGTTTCCTTGATCCCTGCTGACATATCATGATTATTTTATGATTTAACACAATACATGTGTTACATATAGCTCCTTGAAAGTGGCAGTGAACCAAAAATCATGTATTTTAAATGTGCTACATTTACATTTACATTTAGCAGTCCAAAGCAACTTACAAAAAGTACATTTGTCAGAAGAAGGTGAAACATTTAATTGCTGTTAATACAGTAAAAACGTCACTAGAACAAGTTTCAAGCATTTCATTGCTAGTATTTCATCTATGACCTTAAACCTTGTAACTGTTGCAATTTCGTCATTGTTATAATAATGTTATTAGTACCCTGGTGTATATAGCAATGTGGGATATTTGCACCCAGGTGTCCATAATAATGCTAATCTATTCACACCCAGATGTAAAAGGTATTATATTTACACAGTTAATCATTAATTAGCGCATATTTCCACCAAAATGTGAATTTTTCTTCAATCATCTTTATTGTTTCTATTATTACAGCATTATCTCTATAATCCCAATTCTGAAAATCTAAATTGTTTAATTATCAAAACATGTTTGATGAAGAATAGTGCAAGAACAGTCCTTGAAACAGGTTCATTTAATTGTTTTGGATTATTTTAATTGCATTAGGCTTCTTATAGTTGTCTTTATTATATAATATATTATTATCTTCTTCACAGGACTGTGGAAAATGAAATTGCGCCTTCTTCTGCAGGGACGTTGATACACATGCGCACTACAGGATGCAATTCAAACAGCCACTCCGACCCTCTGCATGGGTGGGTAGCGAACCCCGGTCTCCCTTGTTCTGACTCATTTAGCTACCCACTAACCTCTACGCTTCCACACAATACTCGAAGTCTGTAGGTAATTTGTGTCCATTAGGGGACCTGACCGTCGTGATCGCGACATTGCTGTTAATTAATAAACTGACAGTTATATATATTCACTGAAGAAAGTCTATGAAAATAAAACACCACTTTTCCTCTTCAAAGTTCGTCAGAACAGATATTAGTGCCGAAAACTTTCAGTATTCTCAACTTTCTCCTGACGTAAAAAAAAACAAAAACGTGCCAGTTTTTTGGGCATGCGCAATGTATTTGTTGTTGTTATAGGGTGTGCCTCGCCCCGCTGTGTGGCCAGGGCTAAAAGTACCAGGGTATGAATAGTCACTCCGTTAAAGGAAAACGCCACCGCTTTTCCCTACTGAACTATGTTCCTTCATGATCTTAGACCAGTTGATAAACACCTCTCTCGCCTTCGTGCGTGCACTCAATTGCTCTGGCGCACAGCGCTACTTTGGTAGCATGTAGCTTGGCCCATTATATTCCTTAGGATCCAAACGGGGTTAAGTTAGAAGCGACCAAGCATTTTCACGTTTCCCCTATTTAAATACGGTTACGTGAGTAGTTACACGACGAAAGTATGGTTACACAAAATGAAACATGCCAATTTTCTAAGCGGATAAAAAGGATAACTATAATGTATGGCGGATCATTGGTTCTATTGACGGAAGTAACAGGGGATTACTGCGCCGATGTCGAAGTGCTCCCAGGTGTTATTCCGCAATACATTATAGTTATCCTTTTTATCCGCTTAGAAAATTGGCATGTTTAATTTTGTGTAACCATACTTGGGTCGTGTAACTACGTGGAAAAAAAAAAACGTGGAAGTGCTTGGTCCCTTCTAACTTCACCCCCGTTTGGATCCTAAGGAATATACTGGGCCAAGCTACATGCTACCAAAGTAGCGCTGCGCGCCAGAGCGATTGAGTGCACGCATGAAGGCGAGAGAGGTGTTTATCAACTGGTCTAAGATCATGAAGGAACATAGTTCAGTAGGGAAAAACGGTGGCGTTTTCCTTTAATATTATAGAGGGTTAAGAGGGTAAGAGGGTTAATAGAGGGTTAAGCTTCTCAGACAATATAGTATAACACCACGATGTGTGGCATTTTTAACATATAATAACGCTCGTTATACAATGGGTAGTTCCGACCGAGCAACTTTTGGTCGAGTAGACATTGAGAACATGATCAAATGAGCATGGTAGCACATTTAGCTGTGCTCAAACTGAAAATGCCTTATCACTACAAATATTACTGATTGATTCAAACTGTAAGCGCTAGCACTGTAGGCGCTAATAGCAAAAAAAAACATTGAATATGCATTGTTTATATGTCGTATTTATTCAGTTTGGGAAATCCCACAATCTCAAGAAAGCATAAGTTAAAGTTTGTTGGCAACAGGGACTAGAAAGTATCTCCATTGCTAGGCTGTTACTAAGGTCTGTTCTATCATCTACGTTGCATAGGAGTCTACGGTTGTGATGTGATACGTATAACTTAACTAATAAAAGCAATAACTAATACTCTACTCTGTGTTGTCATTGTTGGGGTCCACCAGGTTAGATAAATCAATACGTTCTAAAGTGGTAACCCTTCCTTTTACAGTCCCCTATTTACTAATTATTATATATATATATTGTAAATTCAAATATATTATCGGGTAATTACTACTAAAATAAGTAGGTAAATACAGAGAAACTACAGCTGAAATACAAAGAAAAACCTCCATGCTATCAACTCAACTAAGTACCGTGTAGTTGTGACTGTTTGTAATAATGGTTGGTAATAAATGCGCACTTCCTAGGAAAGTAGGCAACCAATTCTTCAAAACACCCCCACTATTACCCATCAATTCAAGTTACAGTTGTAGTTAAGGTTTATGTTGGTAACAACAAGTTTAATTATGTCTCTGGAAATTAAGATAGTACTAATAAAATACTTGTTACCCTATAAACTACCGACTTTTATTTAAGTTGATTTACATCAATACTTACCTGGCAAAAACCTCAACAGAATGTTTTCTTCTCAGTAAGTAAGCTGAAACTGTACTGTAAAAGGAAACCTTCTTTGTTTCCATGGTATTCCAAGCCTTTTTCAAAAACCTATTTTGTTTTGCAAGCGAATATCGTCAAAGTAAAATTACCTCGATCATATCTGCCCAGCAGACAGGGCTTCCAAGCAATGCCATCAGGCAGCAGAACTACTCTGTATAGAGCCATCGTTCGGTCAATATTTCTACACAATAGGCGAATTACAAAGTACCCTTCCCCAAACCATATCCTAAATAAAACCCAATGAACCCAAATACGTTTCACATTTCAAAATATTCCCAATGGATGTAACATTCAAATTGCTGTTTAGAAGTGTATCCTGCTAGCTCTACAACAGTACAAGGCAGGCAAAAAACGTAACGTGTAACCTGACGCGCCATCTGGGAAGTCATCATTGGCAACTGTGTGGATAGGGGAAGGCACTTTCAACACAACACACACATCATGTAGTTTCTCATAGGACGGTGATTGGTGGTTCGGTCACAAATGCAGAACTTGACGCCTGGCATGTTGGTAGAAACTATTTACTAGTATAGAGTATATTCAATTACAGGTTTTTGGTATTTCTGATATCCCTAATACTGATTTGTGAACTGATTCTACTCAGGAATTCCAAAGCCTTATTCTCTGCGTGGTAAACAACAATACTTACATCGTTACTCCACAAATTAAGTTAAAAAAGAGTAGAGTATGATGACATAGAACAACATTGAAGAAGAGCGCCACTGCCAGTGGGACTGCAGAGTGGCCTTCCAATCGTTGTCGATGCAAGCTTAATATTGCATGGAAAATTCAATGTTTTACTTAGTAACGATGCAGAACATACATGGAAAAGGAATAACCGTCACAAGTGTAAATGGTAAGAGCCTGGTAATATCAAGGAAACAATCAAGGCATCCTTTTACAGTAGTTTCTGCACACTTACTGAGTAAATTGGTTTTCATTTGTAATCTTGTGGAACATATATGGTACACTTTAATTGCATGTCCAATGTAACATTTTATTACAAGGGATATGGCAAGAACATGGTTATACCATGAAAACAAAAGTCTTTTTTCAGTACAGTTTTCAGTACAGTTTCAGCTTACATACTGAGGAAACTGTAAACATTTCTTCAAGAAAGTACCCTGTATTTAAGATGAAGAGGACAACTGTGGCCTGTTCCTGTGGAGGTTGTTACCCCAGGTAAGAGGTAAGCATCAATGTAATTCTTCAACTTAAATAAAAACAAGTCCATAGTTACCATGGTAAATCTCAAAATGGTTTGAGCCATGAACAATTATAATTTGAGAAAGAGAAAAGTACCAACTTAATTTCTAGATAGTAGGCTACATAACTAAACTTGTGCAGTTACCAACATAAGCCTTGGATAACTACAACTTGGTAACTGGTAACTTGAATTGATGGCTTTTCTAGGAAGTACGTAAGTATATCTGCATTATTAACAACCTAAACTTCCCCTATTTCCCTATTTTGTGGTAAAATAGGAAAATACAGACAAAAGCAAGATGGACCAGAGAGAGAAAGGAAGGGATGGTAAACAAGGAGTGGTGGAAGAGAGAGGGATCTAAAGTGTTTATGAAATAAAGATAGAGATATTTTCTGTAAGAATCCTAATGATAACTCACCATAATCTGGCACCTGTCCTGTGCCTCTCTTGAGCAGCAGACGCACACGGCGCCCGCCTGCCTTGATGAGCTCGATGGCTCGGGCGTGCGTCATGTCGCGCGTGCTGTCCCCGTTGATCTCAATGATCTGGTCCCCCACCTGAAGCAGGCAAGTGGGACGCAGATGGCCAGATGGCAACGTGTGTGTGTGTGTGTACAAAGACACAAAGGAAGGGTGAAGTTAAGGATATGGGACATTAAAAAGAGGAAGACAAAGAGAGAACTTTGTATGTATACAGTGTTTTTCTGTTGTTAGATAGAGAGACAGATAGTGAGACAGATAGTGAAGACAGTGATTAAGAGCAACAGAGCTAGAGAGAGGGAGAGAGATGGGAGAGACAGATATGTAGAGATGGACATAGAAACAGAGATTACAGATGGAGACTGAGACAGACAGAGAGAGAGAGTGAGAGAGAGACAGAGATCTAATGGTGTCTCACCCTCATCCGTCCATTGCGGATGGCCGGCCCTTCCTCAGCGAGACGCAGGACAAACAGGTCCATCTTGTACTCTCTTCCACCGCGTATACTGAAGCCAAAGCCCTTCAAGCTCTTTTCTAGCTCCACAGTGAAGTAGTCATAGTCCTGCAGGCCACAAGCCACCATGAGGTGACCGCTATGACATCATGGCTCATAACCCCAACTAAATTGTCTAATTAACACCACGACTTAGCAATTGTTTACGTTTCACAATTTAGTCAATTTTCTGAAGTTTTTATCAAAGGTGAAAGTACTACATTACGATACATGTCATTAAGGTGCAGAAAAGTGGTGGTTAGGGAAGGGTGCTTACAGGTTGACTGCAGCCAATACGGATCTTTGAACATTTTGACCAGATTCGAAGTCTCGGACCACAATGCTATGCTCCATGTTATGGTGCGTTCCATTTGAACAGGGTCGTCAGACTTTCTGAATTTCAACTGGAATCCGACCCTGAGGTCGGATTTCCGACTTGGAAAGTCAGAAAAACAACAAACCGGCAACAAACAACAACAGCAACAAACCCGACTTCAGCATCCAAGATGGCTACTGTGCACATCACAACTGCAAACAGTAGTGAAAGCTGAAGTTATATACTGTTCATTAACAATTCTGTCTTACATGTTATGGTGTTTGTATGTACAAAAAATTATGCATAATGCATTATCAACTGGTATTGCTGACAATGGCTAACAATGGCTAACCTGGCTAGAACTGGTTTATTTATTACTAATAATAAATAGCATCCAGGTTTTCCGACTTTGTTGTACTGGAACACGGTCGAGTCATTCCCAGTCTGACTTCTGAGGTCAATGGAGTGCAACATTATTGTGCAATGACCACGCGCCACCACAGCCCCCCAGCCCCCAGGTTAGTCAAGCAAGGAAGTGAATTTCCTACCTGGGGTCTGAAGTCAGCAGGGAGAGCCAGAGGGAAGGGGGTGGCGGTGGCATGCTGCCTGAATTCCAGCAGGCCCGGGGGTTGGCGATAGTCAACTGGGGGCTGGCGATAGTCAACAGGGGGCTGGCGATAGTCAACAGGGGGCTGTCGGTAGTCAACGGGGGGCTGCCGGTAGTCTGTGAACGGCGGCTGCCGTATGTCAGGCTTTACATCCTGTCTCGCCTTGACCTCTGACCTGTAGGGGCACCACAGAAACTATTTGCTTTGAGTTGCTCCATGGATAAATCATATTGCCATCAAACATTCAGTCGTCTAAGTTGCATATGAACGACACATATTAGTCCATATCATTGTGTTTTAATTCATGTTGTTGCCGAATCGGTCTCAAAATGAAACGTTTTACATAGCTTTCTAACCTAATCTAATCTAATCTGTCAAACAGACTACATTAAATAGACTATATGAGATTTCCCAAAGTGAATAAATCAGAAAACAAAACATTCTGGGTTTACAAAATCTTTTTGTAACAAAGATATTTGATGATTTTTTTTTCTACCAACACATTTCGCATCTGGGTCCACAAATTTCAAATGCATCACCATGTCAATGGACCAGATGCCAGAGTAGTAACATCATTTTGTAGGACGACTGATTTCGGGAAGATTTGTATTGTTTGGTATTTTGAAGGGGCTCTTTATTTTTGCTTTCCTGTTAAAGGTCTAGTCGGTAGAATTTAGGAGCATCTAGAGGTTGCAGATTGCAACCGACTTTCCAATGCCCATTGTGGCCTGCACCCGCCTGTATTGTGTAAGGTGCCAGTTGGCATTCCAAAATTATGTCATTGTAGCATTGACAGCATCGAGTAGCCAAGTATGAATTGTATTAGTTATTATTAGTTGTATTAGTTATTTAGTCTGTAAATGTAAAACTATAAGTCATTGCTCACAAGTAAAGGTCCTTTTAAATTGAATGTGATTGTTTGTTGGAATTTTCTCTCACATGGATAAAATAATAAAAATCAAGGCATGGTATTGTACACATAGGGTGTGATGTCCGTTTCACAAAAAAACTGCATAATTATCCCATTCATCCACAAACTGCCTTTCACTACATTATGTTTTACTCCATAATAATTGAATCCTCTATATGCATGGATGCTTGTCTTCACTCACTATATGAGGCGAGTCCGAGAGAGGGTTTAGATTCTCTGACATATACTGTATATAGTGCCACGGTTGGTCTGGCCAGTGTTTGATTTTGATGTCCGAGTCCGAGAGGGTTAAATGCTTTCGACACATATATAATGCCACAGCGTGAGCTGATGCGTGGAGCTCTATCTGGGTTTAGTTTTACATTTTTCTTGGACACTTTCTGATATCCCCAATACTGATTTGTGACACCACACAAGTATAAAGCCAAGGTTTTTTCCAATTTCATATACAATATCGCTCATAATAATGCTCCTAGACAACGGCGGTACTAAAAAAGTATCATAAATAGGTTAAGTTAAAACATAGCTATGAATATTATATGACGTTTCTGTCATGTCTGTTTTGCTAAATGATGCAAAATTCTACACACTGCAGCTACAACTGCTAGTATATTATGAGTTTACAGAATTCATTTGGCCCAAAAGTAAATCAACACTTCCAGCCAAGCACAATCAAGTATTAATCCAGGCCTTTGTATACATACATATATTGTATACAGCTGGGAATAATACAACTATAAATGTAAAAAATGCACACATACACACGTTCATGTACACATATTTGTGGCCTAAGGGGCAGCCTTTAATGTGCACACTGCACACACACACATTTTCATGGTTTAGACAGGGAACCGTGTACTGAAGTGGGACTCATTATAGAAGGACAACTAGTGTGTGAATTACTAACAGAGACTATCAACGTTTATTGGTCTTATGCAACACAGACGTGTGTGTGTGTGTAAATTAGATTAAAAGATATGGGGTCTTGGCGCTGGTTCCTCACCTGCCATCATGCAGGTAGAGCTGGGGAACACCTCCTGTTGGCTGGGTGACCGGACTCGGCTGTGAGGCTCCAGGGGCAGCAGGCTGGCCGGGTCCGGAGGGAGCAGCAGCATGAGTTGGCCCTGGGGGAGGAGCCTGACTGGGTCCCGGACCAGCCTGATTGGGTACTGGAGCAGGCTGGGAACCTGCTGGTGGACCCGGGGGCTGGGAAGGTATCTGAATAGGCTGGGTCTGGAGGTTGGTCTGGCTAGGCGGAGGTGTTGTTTCGCCTGGCTGGGTGTCACTCTGGCCAGGCTGGGCTGCAGGGCTGGGGTGGGCCTGGGGACTTTGTTTCTGTGCCATGGGACTCTGCTTCTCAGAGTTAGGGCCAGAATGGGGATCTGCAATAGAGTTGACCTCTTCATCACTAGGCCTTTCTCAGGTTTTTTTTCCAAAAAGAACAAAGTTAATAGAGTATATCCCAACAACTACATGGGCAATAACATGTAATATTGGTACCAAAAGAAAGATAATACCATATGAATGAAGCTAGAACACAGCATTAAAGGAAAATTTAATTTCTGCCTGAAATAAATGTTGAGTTTTAGAGTGAATACCACCTCATGAATTATCAGCCCTATAATACTTTAAGACCATAGCATGTCATCTGATGAGTACCTGGGTAAATATTTGATGCCAGCAAGGATACAGCAAGGATAGAGGTGTTACAGTCTGCCTGCCACACCCCCACCTCTCTCATTCATTCACACAGCTGTGCCGCATCAGGTGATTAGTGAAGTCTACAAATCAGTCCTTCACTATTCACCTGGTGCCAGTGTTCTTCACTGTTACCACATGCAAGTCTCTCTAGCAATTCTCTTGCCTCCTGTCCCGGTTTCTCGATCCTGCCTGTCCCCGACTCCCATCCCCGCCTTGCCCTTCCTGACCTCCGCCTGCCTGCCCCCAGCCAGCGGTCCGTCCTCGACCACGACCTTTACCTCCCCACTCCTGGTCCCTGTGATCATTGTGTGTTTTGGAAATAGATACTTTATTTTCATACTTGTTTGGTTTTGTGCTGTAATTGGGTCCTACCCCGACCTGTTACCAGAGGTTTTAGTAGATTTAGGTTAACCCATAAGAACCCAGACCCATTTCTGCTTAAAGGATTATGGGGGATATACCACAGACCAAGTGGAACACAGAACACATTTCTGATGATTTTTTCTAAAATACTACCACTTAATCTGGGATGTAATGTAACATTACATTGGGCGTTGATGGTAAATGTATTCCTTATTTGAAAATAACTAAACTTGAGTTTTTTCTGCTTAGTACCACAAATTTGTCTTTTTATTTGCATTTCCACAATATATATTGAATGTGTGACTTTAGTAATGCTGTTTAAACAACTTTTTTTCAGATTTGCTTCATGTTGCAAAATATGCAAACTGAAAAAATATAAGTAACACTGCCTCTGTGGGGAAGTCATATCCTGGGACAGTCACATGTCTGTGACATCACAACCACACCAACATGTTTAATATATGTCACTTAGGCACTTAATGAGCTAAAGTCAAGCACAAAGCTGTATAAGAAAGATTTTAGGACATTTAAAGTGTTTGTTACACTCGTGTCACCATGGGTTCTTATGGGGTAAGGTGGAGTCTCAACGTAAGAGCAATAAATCCAATGCAAACCAATTAAAATTTGACCAAATAAACTTGATTAGACACAAACAGTTGGATAGCTCAAGGACCCATTGTTAAATATTTGACCCCTCTATAAAAAGGTCTGGGTGAATAGAATGATACCAAGCCAAACCTTTGCAATTGCCCCATATGACCACCAGGTGACAACAAAGACCATGTGTTCCGATCAAAGCAATTGACCTAATTCCTGTGAAACCCTTCTTTGAAGGCCTTGACACTTACATACAGCTGCAGACATCTACCTGTTGTGCAGCAGGGTTCTATTCATACGACAATTGAGGTTCCGGGCATGCCAGTTCCTGATCCACACACCATTCCAGTTGGTGCTGACCATAATGTTGATTGCCATAAGCCATAAAGATCA
Organism: Phycis blennoides; assembly: GCA_900302315.1. Classification (NCBI taxonomy): domain Eukaryota; kingdom Metazoa; phylum Chordata; class Actinopteri; order Gadiformes; family Phycidae; genus Phycis; species Phycis blennoides. The sequence continues at coordinate 19,520 of OMKI01047379.1, forward strand.
AGAAGAAGAAGAAGCATGTGCATCCAGCTTTTTCATCTCTATCATGCTTCTGTGCGATTTATTTTCTTGCCAGGAGTACAATCCATTGGCAAATTAAATAAATGTGGGTAAGGTCTACTCTCACAAACCCTTCAAAATAAGCATTCATTTTGTCATGTTCAGCATGTGCTTACTATGTGTACAGTCCGTGCAGTCACATATTGTTTGGTTGTGCAGGTGTTCGCATGGGAACCCTCCCGACATGAGTGGATGACGATATTCATAATGGTTTCAAAATGGTTACAGTGCATTGGATTATTTATTCTTTTGTTTATGGTAGTTTTATGCGATCAAGGGGCGGCAGTAGCTCAGTGGGTAGAGCTGGTGGACAGAGCGGGTCGTCCACAAACCGTAGGGTCGGCGGTTCGATCCCCGCGCTCCTCACTTCCAAACTGTCTGCATGTCGAAGTGTCCTTGAGCAAGACACTGAACCCCTACTTGCTCCCCGGGCGCTGAACATGGCAGCCCACTGCTCCTATGTACCATAGGATGGGTCAAATGCAGAGAATAAATTTCCCAGCTGTGGGATTAATAAAGTAAAATAAAAAAAAATAAAAGAACAACTTTGTTGACAAAAACAACAAAGGTCATCATTTGCTTGTAACTAGAAAAAGCGAAGTTGGTTCTTGATGGTTTCTGGCCTCTAGTTTGGTGAATGTTGGTCACAGAGGGATATGGTTTGGACTGTTGGAATCAGTGGCGTTCATATGGTATAGTTTGTGTAGATAACATGATGTGAAGAAGAGTGCTATTGCTGTGCATATGTACACATATGCATAAAAGTTACAAAAGAAACTCTTGTTCTTACATGCTTATTGTTTTGTTTGGGGTTGAAATTGTGTTTCATGAGGCCAACAATGGTTATAATAGACACATAGTTGAGACTGTGATCATTCTAGGGGTGTGTCACACATTGATTTGTTATGTGTTTAAATTACTTAAAACATCTTTGCGTTTGGGGGAAGGGGTTGAAGAGGTTAAAAAACAGATCTTGGTGAATCACAGACCTTGGCACCACAATGTGAGCTGGAGACAGAGACGGTGAGTAAATGATACCAAACTACATTGAATGCACACTTGTGGGATCATAAACAGTGAATCTGACCATCTGCAGTAGGACTCCCCACAACTGCACACACCTCCTTTGTCTCCCTCCCCCAAGGGTACAGACCTTCCTCTGGGATGATGTGCAGCGTGACGGCAAGTCCGGCGTCTTTAATGAGCTTCACAATATCTGCATGGGGCATGCTGATGATGGACTGTCCGTTGACAGCTAGGATGCGATCGCCGACCTTTAGGCGCCCGCAGCGGTCCGCGGGACTCCCCTCGATGATGCGTCCAATTTTATGGGGCACAGCTTGGGTGGAGAAAGGAAAACGTCAACCGCGGGCATGTTGGAAACTCTACTGCCCTCAAGTGTAATGTTCACTATTGTTTTATCATACAGTATGATCAAAACTCATATTACATGAGTATAATCAGCCATTAATCAAATATATAGCTTGAATATGTGGATATAATTATTTTTCTCAGCAGCGATATTTTTGGTGATTATAAGCAAGCTAAGTTTGGTTGGAAAGAAAGGCAAAGGCACTGTCTAATTTGATATGAACAGCTCTTTTGAGTAAAGGTAGTATAATAAAAAATTTAAAAAGAGCATGGACATTTTTTTTGTTTATTGTAGTTTTAGCTTTTAAAAAGCTTCACATTATTATTTATAAGATAGACTGCTAGATTTATTTATATATAGACTGTTATGCATCAGGAAAGACTTGTTTGTAATGCAAAGAGTTCACAGGAAGATTCTTTCTTTGTTGAGAGTTTATTTGTTTTACAATGTTGCCAGTTTTGAACCATCTGGACAATGCATGTAACTGATGGCACTATTAGTTTTAAGAAAAATACTTTTTTTGAAATCTAGATACAAAATACAATTGTTAATTGTATTTTTTTAATTCCTTTAAAATCGAACTGTTTTTGGCAAATCTAAGATCTAGTGATGACACTATTTAGTCCTATCTGTTATGAGAGAAAAAATACAGGCCATTCATTTTCTGTTGATGTTAACAGTAATGTTGGAACGATTGGAACGAGACTTGAGACTTGACTTGGACTCTAACTCAAAGACTTGAGACTTGACTTGGACTCTAATTTTGTGACTTGTGAACATCTCTGGATAAACCCTCCAGACTCCACTGCCAAAAACCCCTCTGTGCAACAAAATAACTGGCCACATTTATTCATTCATCCCTAATGAAAGAAACATTTCTAACAAAAAGGGGAAGCACAATTTAGTTGAAGTTAGCAGAATATAGTTCAGGGTATCTCGGTAATGCTGACTTAGTTGGGAGGATTCTCCTTAGTTGGGAGAATTATCCTGGTCAGATAATTCAGATGCTCTGTACAAGAAGGACCAAAGTTGTATCCACCTGCTTAGGAGACTGAGGTCATTTGGTGTGTGTTGTGCACTGTTAAAGACCTTCTATGATACAGTGGTGGCATCAGCACTGATCTATGCAGTGGTCTTACTGTATTAGCTGTATTAGCTGTATTAGCTGCAATGAAATGTTGTACCCTCTTATGACAAATGTACTCTTTGTAAGTCGCTTTGGATAAAAGCGTCTGCCAAATGCCCTAAATGTAAATGTAAATGTTTGCTGGTGTGGGGAAGTCTCAGTGAGAGATGTAAATAGGCTGGACAAACTGGTGAGGAGTTCTGTCCTGGGGTGCTCTCTGGACTCCATTGAGGAGGTGGGGCAGAGGAGGTTGATTGCCAAACTGTTGTCCATCCTGGACAATCCCTCTCCCCCTCTCCATGAAACAGTGAAAGCCCTGGGCAGCTCCCTCAGCGGCAGGCTTCTCCATCCACAGCGCACAAAAGAACGCTACCGCAGGTCCTTCATCCCATCAGCAATTAGACAATGCAATCATCATCATCGTCTTGCTTGCTACTTGTGCAATCTACACGGTTATGTGCTGTAAATAACTGAATAATTTTGTCGATATACCGCATGTAAATAGTATATCTCTGCACTATGGTTGCTCCTGCACACTGTAATCTTGTACATTTGTTATCTATGCTGCTGCAACATGTCAATTTCCAGCATGGGGATCAATAAAGTCTTATCTTATCTTGTCATTCCTTAGATGGAAGCTATAGGTTTGTATTATATACTACTACTATATAATGTGATTACTGCAAGAATATTTGGAGTCCTTTTTATCGATTTATTTTATATTTAAGATTTTTTTACTTTTAATTTGTATTTACATAGTTTGCTTTAATTTTGTATGCTTCTCGTCCTTCTCTAAGTGACTGGTAATCCATGTTGGGGGGAGAGGAGTATGTATATGCTTTAAAATTTTTGTTATGTGAAACATTAAAATGTGAAAATTAAGTTAAGATGTAAGTCTATATAGTATATAATATTGTTTTATGTTACGGAATGGTATATGGTATACATGGTATATAATGGTGTGGTATCTGACAATACCTGATTATCGGAATATAAAATAGTATAGGTCATTATTTCCCCATCTGGTGATCATACTAGCAGTAGATCGTAACTAGTATAAGTCAGGTGCCTGGGAAATAATGTCTTATTATATATATGATATCTAAATTACAGGGTCATATTGAATGACCATGACTCATGCACACACATAGATGATATACTGTTGTCAGCTATTTATTCTAGATAATACATTTAGAGGAGTTTTTTTGTTCAACTCTTTTGAATTCTAAACGCTTAGAGCGTACTTTATTCGATCCTTGATTTTATGTTTGGGAAGGTGTATTTCTTATAAAGCTTTAGTCTGTTTTCTAGAACAACAAGTGGATAATAGAATAACTGAATTACAAGCGCAGTGTATTGTGTCACTCACTGATGATGGTGGCATTCTCTGGTCTGTTGAGGGAGCTGATGATGACAAAGCCGAAGCCTTCGTTCTCCTTGCGATGGATGATCACGTCGCTGGTCTGCAGGCCGCCACCTTCCGGGGGAGGGGCTATGGCAGGCGTGGTGCCGGCCATGGCGCTGCTGAGGCATGACGCGGCGTCGCTCCGTGGCGAGCTGTGCTGGGTCGACATGGAGCCCGGGCTGCGGCCGTTCACTGGACATGCCTCACCTGATGAGAGAGAGAGATCAAGTGACTGTGGACTCAGGTAAATAGAGGTAGATAGATCCAGGTAACAAGAGGTAGATAGATCCAGGTAACTAGAGGTAGATCAAGGTAACTTGGGGTAGATCCATATAGCTAGAAGTAGATAGATCCAGGTAACTATAGAGGTAGATCCAAATAACTAGAGGTACATCCAAGTTTCAAGTTTATTATCAAATGTGCAGCATCACTTACAGTCATACTGTACAATGAAATGTATTAGACGAGGCCCGTTCCAACATTGAAGGAGATCAAAGATTAAAGGTAGATAGAGCCAGGTAACTAGAGGTGTATCCAGATATAGATAGAGGTAGCTAGAGGTAGATCCAAGTGGCTAGAGGTAGATGCAGGAAACAATATGTAAATCTACGTAACTAGAGGTAGATCCTGGTAACTACCACTACTACTAAAGTACAATTCTTTAAATTTTAAATTTAATTTACCAACGTCAGCAAAACAGAAATATTGTAATATGTAATTGTATTTACAGTATACAAAGAGCCTTTCAAGACACTCAAGAGTTTTACATAGCGACTGTGTGATTCTGTGTGTGTGCATGTGTGTGTGTGTGGGGGGGGGGGGGATAAGACACCTCATCCACAACTAGTGTGTAGCACCGACCTAGGTGATGCACTGCAGCCAGTGTGCGGTAAAAAGTTCACCACATACTGGCTATCCCAGTGGAGAGGTGAGAAATTATGCAATACAATTAGAGACTGGGGGATGATTAAGGGGCCATGTTGGTTACAAGAGCTACTGGCTACTGTAGGTTGGGAAATTGTGAAGGAAACAGGAATAGCACCTGTAATCTCGTGACAAGGGTACTTTACTGACTGCAAGGAGTCAATGGTTTATCATCTCATCCAAAAGACGGTGCTATTCTACAGGACGTAGTCCCTGTCTCCATCCTGGGCCATTGGGGATATTACATACGGCAGAGGGTTGAGCTTCACCAACTGTCCAATACATCTACCAGCACCACCTGGTCTCCCATGGATGGACCAGACCAGCCCTGCTTAGCGTGCACAGAATGCAGCAGTAGTGACGGTGCTGGAACAACATCAACAACAACCACCGCCACCATGGCACCAACAAGAATCACTAATAACAACAACAAACAATAACAATAAACAACCCCAAGACAACAATAACCCAGTGCAGCTTGCTGACCTGGTATCTGGACCCTCCTCCTCACGGTCAGGCTGACCTGCCCGTTGCGAGCGGCCGCATGCATCAAATCGATGACGTAGCGGTGCGGTTTACCGGCGACCACCATCTTGTCTACAGAGATGAGCTCGTCACCAGGCTGCAGCCGTCCATCCCGCTCGGCGGGCGTATTCTCAATGATGGCCCCGATGACGATCTGTGTGAAGATCAAAGTCAATGTTAGCAGCAGAGAGGATGGGAGGACAGGGCCCAATCAGGACCTTGGGGTCCTGTTCATTTGTTTGATTTTGCTTCATTGGCTGCATCTGGATTTATTTAATCTAATCTCATAACAAAATATTCATGTTTTACCTTACTTGAATTGTCTGTGTGTGTGTGTGTGTGTGTGTGTGTGTGTGTGTGTGTGTGTGTGTGTGTGTGTGTGTGTGGTGTGTCTGCATATCTGTATCTGTGCATATGAGTCTGTATTTGTCTGTGTATTCCTTTGGTGTGCATTTGCATGTGGGTTGCATAGTTGTGTGTGTGCGTGTGTGTGCGTGCGTGCGTGCGTGTGT
>OMKI01047379.1:30322-42677 GCA_900302315.1 Phycis blennoides
CTTTGTAAGTTAGCACTTTGATCGCTCTTGGTAACTTGGCACTTAGTCAGAGATGTTGTATACTAGCAATGGTTAATCTAGCAATTGAAATGCTTGAAACTTGTTCTGGTGACTTTCTTACTGTATTAGCTGAAATTAAATGTTTTACCTTCTTATGACAAATGTACTCTTTGTAAGTCGCTTTGGATAAAAGCGTCTGCTAAATGCCCTAAATGTAAATGTAAATGAATGCTCAAATAAAGAATATACAGTATTCAAATTCAAATATAAAAAAAATAAATGATTATAATGATTACAGCAACAAAATAAGAAAACAAACAAAAAATAAATGCATGCATTGAAAATAAATAAAATAATGTGACGTTTAATATACGTGTGTTGTGTTGTGTGTTGTGGCGGCAGTAGCTCAGTGGACAGAGCGGGTCGTCCACTAACCTAGGTTAGTAACTCAGCGGTTCGATCCCCTTCATCCCCCTCTTCCAACTGTCCACATGTCGAACCACACAAATGTACTGATTGTAAGTTGCTTTGGACAAAAGCGTCTGCTAAATGCCCCTTTACCCTTTAATATATAATAGAAGTGGTTGATCTAAAGGAGGTAACTGCAGCTACCTGTTTCACGCGCTGTCCAGTAGGACTGTCAGCAATGGTGAATCCAAATCCGTCCGTCCCCTTCACCATGGTGACCGTCAGCAGCTCCGGCCCCTGCCCCACCCCCTCCCCCTGCCCCCTGCCCCCTGCCCCAGAGGACGCCATGGACACATTGTCGTCATGAGGGGTGAGGGGCGGGGCCGAGCCAGGGGTAGTGGGGGGAAGGGAGGAGCTGTCCAGGTGGGTGTCTCCGGGATGCGATCCCACCACACCAGGGGGCTGCCCCAATGCCTGAGGTGGGGGCAGCTGGGAGCTTAGTGACAGGTACTCCAGGTAGGGGTCGTAGCTGCCTCGTCCGTTCACCACCAGAGGGCGGTGCTCCATGCCGATGGGGGTGAGAGAGGAGGAAGCAGCCTCGGGGTCGAAGGGCAGGGGGTAACCCCGGCACAGCACTAGGGTCACGCTCTGGCCGATTGGCACCGACTGGAACAGCTTGACCACATCTGCATGCGTGGTGCCCAGTACGCAGATGTCGTTGATGTAGACGATGACATCACCTAGGGAGAAGAAATGATGAGAGAGGTGTTAGGGTCCACTAGGTCAACAATCTCTCTCTCTCTGGAGCAGATTAGCTACTAGTATCTAAAATAAAAGTACTAGTACCTAAAACAAGTTACTAGTACTTATTATTTAGCTACTAGTGCCTTTTCCTGTTGTTACTTTTACTCAATTTTTAGCCATACATTTTTACAGCCACATTTTAATTTACAGCCATACATAGCCATACACAACTTCATTTTTACTAGTAAAACAACAAATGTTACTAGTGTGAGGAGGTTACATGATCCACCTCACTGGTTAACCAAGTGCATTGTTAGACCTCATTGCGATGTACCAAGTAGAGCTGAATGGAGAGGAGATTTGGCAGGACCCTGTTTAGTTAGGATACTTCTGAATGTTTGTTGGTACATTATTGAAAGCAAATGTGTAATGATACGATCAATAGTTATGCTGGGGTTAGGAGGAGTACACTTATAATACCTTAAGGCACCCGTTAATGATTATGGATGGTGCAGGTCAACTGGTATTAAGAGAAGCTTACTTCATCAGGGCAGTTGAGTTTAGTTGGGCAGTTCAATGGTTAGTAGGGTGAAAGGTTTGTTCGGCCCAATAAATGTTTTGAATGTTTTCCATTAAATGTTGCCCTTTGTGCACATATTCCTTGAACATTGTTCCTTGTTTTGTGCACACACCTACACCAGCTGCTTGCCACCATCCCACCACTAGGGCCTAATGGTGTACCCTACAAACAGGGAAAAGGCACTAGTAACTAAAACACAAGTACAATAAACTTTGTTTTAGGTAGTAGTACTTTTATTTTAGTTACAAGTGGCTATTCGAGTAGATACTAATGACCAAAATAAAAGTAATAGTACCTTGCCGAAGCCCCATAGGATTCAATGCAAAACGTAGTACTTAATATAAGTAATTAGAGTAGAAAAAGGGAGAGAGGGAGAACGAGAGGGATAGAGTGTGGGGACAGCAAAGGAGAAAGTGGGGAAAAGGAGAGACAGAGAAAGAAGCTGAACTTCCCCCCCTCCACTGTATTAATTATTTTTAATTATTATTAATTATTATTAATTGTATACACTCCATCGTATTAATTATATGCTGCTATAATTTTTACAGAAGCAAAAAACATGTATGTGTATGTGTTTGAACATATGTGTTTTGATTTGGACAATGAGTAAGGCATAATATACAGAAAAACTAAAATCAAATAGTTATACCAAAAATCTTTTCTTACACTGCAGTAAAATATGACAATATTGTAATCTACATTATCAATCTTGAACTAAGTCACAAAGATATCGATGTGTGTACAATGGTCAATAATAAATGGTCAGCATAGTTTCACACACTATGTACTGCATGGTTTAGGGAGACTGGTAAGCATGTCATTTTATGTCCTCAAATATTGAGTCACACATCTTTCTCATGATCTTATACTATGGTCTTTTAACTGTATATAAACATAAAAAAAAAATGCAGTATATAAGCTTGTAATCTCGACAAAGAGACAGAGAGAGAGAGAGAGAGAGAGAGAGAGAGAGAGAGAGAGAGAGAGAGAGAGAGAGAGAGAGGGAGGCACAAAGGCTTCATTCACACTGCAAGCTTTGGTGTTCAGTTTGGATAAATTGCTCGGATATGCTTTTTGGGGTTGGTTTTGTTTGTGTTAGCCTGTCCGCATTATGTCTTAAATGGGCTGATACCATATTCCAGTGTGAACTGGTCACAGTCGGAATAGACCCGCATGCGCAAAAGAACAATGACCTCACACGCAGCACGGTGATATACGGAAGTAAACATGAAGGCCACTGAGGTCAGCTTTTACGGTTGATGTGCAGTAGTGTTCCATTGCAATGGTCTTCCATGTTTGTATTCACCCAGTGATGCTTGCCAGTGCAGATTTGTGACGAATGCTGATCTAGAGTGACGTAAGGAAGCAAACATTTCGATATGACTGTTCAGACTGAGACCACATATGAAGGCGACCAAAATCAGAATTGAAAAGTTCAGATTCCATGTGATTTGTGCTGTTCACACGACTGAGTCATCTGAGTCACATATGAGCATAAAAATAACAGGCAGGCCAGGATTAAGGGAGCGAGGGATGGAGCGAGACAGATGGGAGAAAAAGAGGTGGGAGCAGAGGAACAGGCAGAGAAGAAACTACAGAAAAACTGAACAAGCAAAGAAGAGAAAAGAGAAGCGCACATCAGGAAGCATCAGGAAACATCAGGAGGTGTGAAAGAGGAGGGATGAGGTATATCAGCAGTGCTAACTGCCATTCAGAGGCCCAGCAGGAGCGGGTAGGACTCTAAATCTTTTCTTCAGCAGGAGAACTGTAGCCAACCAGAGACCTGCGGCAGCGCCAACACACTTCCTAGCTCATGCTAACGCTGGCTAAATGATGCTAAAGATAACCAACGTTACGGTGGCCGAGATGTGCCAAACGAAATGCATATCCAAAACGCTTTGCAAATTCAAAAAACACAAGGGCATTAATGAAACAGGCAAGAACGTTTCTCTTCCACATGTGTCGGCAATAATACTCATAGTAGTTGGCCAATTTCACTGTCAACATCCGTTGTCACTCACTTCCGTTTTGTTGTGGCATTTGCAGTTGTGTTATGGCTTTTGCATTTGTATTGTGGCTTTTTTGCAGCTTGTGTTCTCCGTTAATGGGCTTGCGATTTTCAAATTTGCTAAGTGTTTTGGCCATGCAGTTTGTTCGACATCTCTCGGCCGCGTACAACATAATGCTGACGAGCATTACCTATGGCACTTACAGTATACTGGCCAATGCCTGCTAGCCATCAAAGCCAGGGATTTACTTCAGAGTGCAAATGTACACACACTTGTGGAGATCATATTGTGTTTAGGTTGAAGGGTATGATGGATATGTTTAAATATCATCAAGGTAATGAACTGGGGAAAGGCAATGCATCATGGGATGAGGAAACAGACCATAGTGAGGGGTGTAATTGCTATAAATGAAGACCTGGGCCATAACATCAAGATAAATGCTTGTATCTCTGTGGATCTAGGAGGAACAGAGTTTGTGCAAGCTTGTACAAAGCCTTTTGATGTACTCCCTTGAGTATACAATGTTTCAACACAAAGCATCCTTGTGGTGTAGGCCTGCACCAATCACTCATTGTGTCTCTCTCCTTGCTCTTTGCTTTGATTTATACACAAGCTTGTTTTCTGTTTGCCATTCTAGCATTCGACTATTTTGTTATCTAGTTTTACACAAGATAATGTGCAAGATCTGCATATTGCATGTGGTAGAATGTCATAGCAAGTCATGGTGTGTAGTAGCATTTGGCGCATGTTGAATGAAGTTGTGAAAAGCTGCAGCAAGTGGTCACATGTCGTTTGGCGCATGTTCTGAGAAGCTGTGACATGTTGTTGCATGTGTTACCTGTGTCCATCTTGGCATCCTGTGCGGCGGGACCCTCGGGAATGACACTCTTGACCTGCAGGAACTCGTCAGGCTCATCGCCGCCAATTATTGTAAAGCCGAAGCCCATGTTGCTCTTCTGGAGCGCCGTGGACAGGAAGCTGCCCTTCAGCTGGGTGGGGTCCCTGGTGAAGAGAGGCTTCTCTGTTGAGACAGAGAGACATACAGAGAGGGAGATGGATGGGGAAAGGGAAAGGAAGAGAGAGGTTAGCAGTATACCTCATTTGTGACTAGTTGAACATTTCTTGTACTTCTTTCCCATGATGCATCTGATCAATTACTGGGGACTATTTAAAAGGGTGTTAAACATTTATGCATAATGCTCACAAACATAGTGGCTAAAACAGTTACTTCTCTCTCACTTACATTTAGTAAGTGAGAGATTGATTTGGTGTGATTAGTCAGAATAACTTTATGTGAAAGCTAGGCATCATGGGAATCAGCACCAGAATAATACATTTAGTACACAGCCAACCCTTCAATAATAAATGTTGCATGAGGCAGTACTATACGTTTGATGTATTATTAATGTATTTTTAATAGTTTACAAACTTTGGAGTAATACTGCTGGGTAGCAGCATGAAGTTTATGTGGAAGAGACTAACAGGTAGTTCCTCTTATGGCCTTAAGGTTGTTTGCAGTAGCTGGAGGCAGAGTGACATGTCCATGGGAAGAAATTCTTTAATTCTTGTAATACAAATAAGTATTTTGCAAGCTCCTGGTTGACATTAAGGAATGAATATTGAGTTTCGAGTTTTGTCCATATCCGAGGCAGTCACGTCCTGCCTCGATGTGCCAAATCTGCATTGATGCCGTTGCTGATTGCAACGAATGGTGAAACGTCGTAGAAAGCAAACCTTCACCCTCATAAAGGTTGTGTTCAAACAAAAATGTGACGTCACGGATGCTACATCCATGTTTTTCAGTCTATGGTACAGACGGAGAGGGTGCGGTACCTCTGTAGATAGTGGGTAGAGGAAGAGAGGACAGACCCTGGCTCTGGATCTGCTGCTGTTGATCCAGTCGCCTCTTGGCCTCCAGCACCGGGTTCTCAAACTGGGTTCTTCTGTTGATGTGGCTAAGAAGTGAAGAAATCACACATTATTTACGTAGAACCTTCATCTAAAACCTTAACATGATTGACTTGTAAATCAATCAATAATGTTGAGATGGCCAAGATTCACTACTGTTCACTACTTACAAACCAATAAAAATACACCTATATAAAACATATATAATAGATTAATTTGTTTGTACAGAGAACTGTTGTTCTTAACAGTAATATAGTATGTCTATCTAGCATTTCACTCTGAATGTTTTAACAAACTGCGAAGCAACAAATGTGGAACTATACTCAACATTCAAGATACTCATTCTATATTCAAAACCATAACACATCATGTAAAGACAAATTTTGTTTTTCGCTCTGCTACAAAGTGGTGTGCTTGGGATAGAGAGACTTACTCTACGTAGTAGCTGCCATAGATGGGATCATCAATCTTCTCCCAACCATATGGAAGCTCTAAGAGGAGAGCAGAGGAGAGAGGAAGAAGGAGAGGGGACAGGAGCAAGGAAAGAAGACGGAACGAGGGAGGAAGTGAAGGAGGGAGGGGTGGCAGAAGGAGAGGAGAGGAAAAGGAAGGAAATTAATAGGAGAGAGCAATAAAGAGTGAAGAGAAAACAGAGGGTGCAAAACATGAATTCTAGTTAGGTTTAGCCTAGTGAATATGTGTTTCGGCATTAAATTGAAGCATCAGGGAAGATGTGTTGTGTGTCACCTGGGTGCTTTCTGAGAGAGAGACAACGCACGGATCCAACAGAAGGAGCCCCATGACAGACAATATTAAGATGCTCACACCAAAGTGCAGCTCATACATCATTACTACCGCTCTATAGTAATACAACTCAGTACTACACCTTAATTTCATTGTCTAACTCTGTTTCCATCGTCCACCTGTCCCCTTGTCCTGTCCTTAAACTCTTTCCTTTGCATCACAGATTACATCACTCCCATCTGCCACCAGCAATCACTTTATTGCCCTCACCTGAGCTCCTCCCACCTGCCCCTCCTTCTCTCAGTTAACTTCCTTTGTTCCCTTGTCGGTCGTTAAAGTGTTGTCTGTACCTTTGTCTGTCTACTTTCTAGCTGTTTGTTTTTTGTGCTAGTTCATGGAACTGTGATTTTGAGTTTTCCTCATTAAATCCTTGTTGTTTCATTTCCTGAGTCCTCACCTACATTTGGGTCCTTTTCCTATTGTTCCTGCTTCCCTACTAGCTTTGATCGTGAACAAACCGATCGCAACCATGGACCCAGCAGACAGATTCATGGATGATGAACTGGAAGACATGAACTGTATAACATATAGTCTCCAATGCATCAATAGATGTTGGAGTAGGGCCCCTAGTTGTGAGGTCAAAGAGGCAGCTCTGAGAGCGGCACACAAGGAAGTGTCCGCTTAGCCTTGGCTGAGGAATATGTTACCTTGGTGGGGTAATGACTTCCCAGCCTGCTAAGCAGCAGCATGCTAGCCTCCACTATGCTAGCCTCCACCATGCTTACACCCAGCATGCTAGCCTCCAGCCTACACCACTACCTGTCTGTCCTGATTCTGCTCTTCCTGAACCTAAGAAGCATTTATTGGAAAAGCTGAGAACGTTGGCCATTATCTGGGGGAAACGTGGAGTCTCCAGAAGAAGGCATGGTCATCAACCTTCTAACTCACCCAACTACCACTGCTACCAGCTGCCCAACGCTGCAGAGACTCAGCTATCTAAGTCTGACTGAAGCAACCAAGATGGCTGCCGTTGATTTGGTCTGTGGCTGTTGATAACAAAATAAACAATGAATGGAAATAAAAAATTAATAGAGAGGTTCCAGACCTACAGGCATCTGCAAATTAGTAGTAGTGGGTAGTACACCTCAGTACACTCACTCAATATTAGTACCACTCTATAGTACTACACCTCAGTATCATCTCACTATACTACACCTAAGTACTACCACAGTACAATACTCCTCCTCAATACGACCTATCTATACTACACCTCAGTAGCACTACTCTATCGTACTACACCTCAGTACTACATATCTTCAGCATACCTCAGTACTACCTCTCTTTACTACACCTCAGTACTATCTCATTGTACAGAAATAAGGTTGTTGAGTCAGCTGAATAGGCTTAAGATTTATTGTGTAGCTATTCTGCTATTTATCTATTTATTGATTCCTTATTAGTCTGTAGTGGGAACTGAGATGCCATAAAGTTAACTTAACAACACATGAACAAACAGGCACACGTACACACACAAACACACCTTTTGTTTGGTGAAGTGTAACAAGGGGTTTCAATGTTATATTTGAGCATGCCAAATTCCTTCAGAGGCATGTGCGTGGATGTGTGCATATGTATTGTTAATAGTGTAATTATCTTGCCAGATCTCTCACTCAAACTCTTCCCCGCCCCAGCTCTCTGGTTACCCTAGATAACCCTCCTATGTATTGTGAACCCACTGAATACAGCACCAATGTCTCCCTCCCCCTCAAGTGAATAGGGAGACAGTTTCTATGGTAACCAAAACTGGAAAAACACTTATTTTTTCCTCCCCATCTGAGCTGAGAGCACCGTCCTCTCCATTTCCAGCCTCTAAAAGATTTTCATTTGAGAGCGGCTTTGAATTTACTGGTGTATATTTATTTATGTATTTGTGGGAGTTCACATGCATGTGTACATTCAGCTGCTTTGCTGTATGTGCTGTTACGCATGTGGTGATGTGTTGTGACTGCTTATACTGTGTGTGACTGTATAGTAGTCTGAATTGTGTGTTGAGGAGAAAGATTAACAATAAACAACAATATTCTACAGTTTCAACCATTAGCCTCACAGTAATAATCTATATGTTTATGTTTTCTATGCATGTGTAATATTACTGGTGTGTTAGAGAATGTACAGAAATCACAATCACAAATCAATCTCACATTTTTAAGAAAAAGACTAACCAAGGAAGAGTAATAGACAGTAAGTAGTTTGCTACTGTTTTATAATCCCATAATACACATAGTCCATTCGTTGTTTTCTGGTTCTATCCAGTTGAAATAAACACAACCCTGCTGGCAGCATACAGCTTGTAGCCGCAAAGAATTACACGATTGCAATGAAAATCAACAAACAAACTTATCTTTCAGCACTTCTTGAGAAGTGCCGAGATTTTTAAACCACCCCAAATCTCTTCCGATGAAGGCAATGCAAACATGTATGTATGCATTGTATGTATTGGTTTTAAGTGATTTTAGGTCTTGTTCTGTGTTTAATATAATTCCAGTTCCATGGCGGCGCTGATGTGACTGCTCTCATTGGAAACATGACCCACCTACATTCTAATTAAGACACTCTGCTTTGAATGGGTACTTCCAATTATAATCAAACTAAAATGGTGGTTTGTACATCGTGCAAAGTTTCAATTAAATCACACTGCGCTATTACAGGCTACTAGGGCTATTCAAGAGCAGGCGAAGAAAGAACACACAAGCAATTCTTCAAGATCGATTGGCAGAAAATAGGGAAAAGAAAAGACAATTAGGCAAATATGCTGATCTTTCTTCAGAGGAACTGTTAAAATAATGCTTGAGCTCAGATGCATGAATATCCGTGATTGCTCTATGCTACTCTCTATTCTCTTGCTGTTCTTTTTTATATTCATTTTTTTTTTTTTCAATAAAAACCGATAAGAAGAGGGTTAGGGTTATTGATCAGTACCTGATCGATAAGCCATATCGATAAGAGTAGTAGAACTGTTCGTCTTAATAATACCCATCCCTAACAAGAAGTGACAAGATGTAACGGTCATGCACTAGCTGCTAACTTAACTACACAATACGAAGAAACATAAGACACAACATGAAACATAAGAAATAAGATTTCTTCACATTCTGTTGATAATTGTTGTACATTTTTTAGGTTTTAAATTAATCTCACATGTACACTAAATCTACAGCATGCTCGTCTGAGCTGGAGCAACACGACATGCTTGACTGCAACACATCTTTCTTGGATGGTCCTTCCTTCTCTAAATACTTTACATTCTATTTATTTAACATGGCATGAGCTATAATTAAATAATCATTACATTAAACCCACATTAAATTTTTTGTCAAGCTTCACATAGCTTACATTTGAAATTCTATTTAGGGTTTCACTCAAAATGTTTCGGGTTTGAAACCCTGAAAAATGACCTGGCGACAACGATGTAGTTACTCCCAACAACCAGCTGTGCAATGTGCTATGAGCCTCAACAAGAAATTAAAGAAGGATGAAGCTATGAGGAATATAAAGGTGTCCCAGAGTAAATGTTGGAAAAGAGAAAAGCAGAAAAGGTGGCAAAAGAACAACTTAGAAGAGACACCAATAAAGTTTAGTACATAACCCATCTCATAGTCCATGACAAACCCAAGGGAATAATACATGTTGTGTTTGACTGCACATCAACCTTCCACAATGTTTCCCTGAATAAAACGCTACTCCAAGGCCCAGCGAAAGACTGACCAGTCTCCTTATCATACTGACTTCCTTACGTTGTTTGTGGCCAGGAAGAAATCTTGATCTGCAACTGGAATACAGGATGAATGTCCACCTATTTTGTTAGATATCCTCACCAAGTTGCACCAAACTTTGCTCTTCAGAAAACCGCAGAAGGCAATCAACACACCTAACATGTAGATGTCATCATGATACCGACACAATTTCTGTATGGATGATTGCCTCATGTCAAGATCAACATAAGAGCAAGCCCTTACCTTGACCAGTTAACTGCTGGTCTGCATAGGTAGGAGTAAGTCACACATGTCTAAAGTATTAAGATTCAAGTCTCAAGCAAGTCCCTCTCTCCCCCTCCCAAGTTACTGTGGTAAGAATCAAGCAAGTCAAGTCGAGTCCCTTCTCTAACTCAAGCAAGTTAATTCAAGAAATTTCTCTGGTTAAACAAGCATTATGAAATTCAGATGATCTACAGTTTAAATAAGTTAAATAGGACAGTGGTCAGGAAAAGTTTAGTTTTATTTTCATTAACAAAAACAGTTGCAGCCCTCAAATATTGTCATTGACATCTTGTAGCAATCAATAATGAGCCTCCTAAATGAACACAATGGAGAGAGGGCATTATAAAATAGCCCTAGCTATATTATAGCTCTAAAGAGCTCTAAAGTGAAAACAAAAGTCATCAGCAGTGTCTGATCTGCCGCGTCCTAGTAGGTTGCCAGGTTTGCACCCATTGTACTAGAAATCTTGCCGGGGAACCAGACAAATCTGTGAGCACATGGTTTATTTGCTTTGGCATACATAATAAGCATTTGCAAATGCAATGTCAGGCTACTAGAAATAACCATACTCACACCATTTCCCACAGATGTCTATGACCAGCAGCATCTACAAACAAATATGTTTTTTTTATTCACAATATGACGACAATATGTGGCGTCTATTCATGTCAGCATCTGTATTAAATTTAACAGAAGTAATTTAACAGGAAAATGTAATCTACCGTAAATAATATATCTATGAAATCAAACCGTGTCTGGGGAAGGAGAGCTCTCTTCTGTCTAATGCTGGAGACTCGAGTCAAGTCATGTGATTCGGGTCCCCCAAGTCTGCTAGTCTCTGAGGGAAATCTGCACAGAAGGTGGATTAACTAAGTGTCTTATTAAGGGACTAGCATCTTCTATTTCTGCTCTAGCATCACCTCTGGATGACAACAAAGGAAAGTACATTCTTGTGTTGGACATGCATAAAGAGACCCTATCTGTGGAACGAGCACTTGGTATTCAGTGGACTACATTCAGCTTCAATATCAATGTCAAAAGCAAACCATTGACAAAAAGGTATCCCTTCAGTTGTAAATTCTGTATAGATTTCACTAGGCTTCCTTGCAACATTGTGTTAACACTAGAACATCCTTGGAGGGGGGTCATTTTGACAGCTAGATAAAGAAATCTAGTAAAGATGTCAACCAAGTTGCAGCATTGCCCTTTCATGACTTTTCCTAAATTAGTTTTGTTTACACGCGTTTTGTCTTCAAATTCAGAATATGATATCCGAAATCAAGGTTACAAGCAATTCCTCAATGTTATATGCTTTATCAGAATCAGAAATGTTTATTTGCCAAGTCGGTTTACACATACAAGGAATTTCACTTGGTGGTTGGTGTAAGACAATAAACACAGTGCAAGCAAAACAATAAACACAGAGCAAGGTATAATGTAAGACATAATATAATATAAAACTGTAATATATAAGGACTGCAAGCAGTCATAAAAGGTATTCACAGCCCACGCACCGCCCCACCCAGCGACCGCCTTTTTCACATGGTTCACAGCTTTTCTTACTCCCAAAATCGCTCACACTCACACAAATATAGACACAGACACACACACGCAAACACTCACACAAACACACAACCACAGATACTCACACACATCCATGTGCACACACACACACACACACACATACTCACACACACCCACACACACATGCATGCACAGATGAACACACACACACACACACACATCCATTCACAGACACATACGCACACACAGAAACACAAACATTGCCATATTCACTATTACAGACAACGCTTTAATAGCTTCTGCCGTTTATTTGTAAATTTGCACCCTCTATGGGTGAAGTGGTGCATTACGCAAAGACAAAATACTATAATTTACACTGTGACATCAGGGAATGAGATATC
>OMKI01047391.1:5402-15856 GCA_900302315.1 Phycis blennoides
CCTTTCAAGCAACCCACACAGACAGACTTGCCCACTCAGAGTCTGTGTTGTGGGGTGCTGGGGGTGCTCATTGTGTTGGCTGTCTGCATTAAAGGGGCAGACTAACAATGTTGAAGTTTATCGGAAGCCCCCCCCCCCCACACACACACACATCTCACAGAAGAGAGTGTGATGGGAGAGGGTGCAGAATGGATAGAGTAAGGGTAGAGCGATGGAGAAAGAGTGAGCGGGACAACTGAAAACAGAGGACTGTCTCTTTCATAATAACATAACAATAACATAACATAAACATATCCCCTTACACGTAGATGTTATTGTCAAAGATTGACTCCCTCAAGTTTCAGCGTGAGCACTTAGAATAACGTAATCAATACTGACTTGCTTAGTAAACTCACTTTTCAGAGTGCATTTTCCACACCAACAATAAATGTGCAATCAACATACATATACTCTCTCACACACTTTCTCTCTCGCTCACACTCTCTCTCACACAGAGACACACACGCTCTCTCTGTCTCTTTTTTGTGTCATGGGATTGTTTTCGTTACCCCCCCCAAGCAGCCCGGCCCTCGTGAACTCTTTCACAATCAATAACCATGATATAGATTGGGGAGAAAAAATGTTAACGCCACAGCCCTCCTATTCCTTTTGACAAGGCCAGAACGAATGAACGAATGAAAGAATGAAAGAATGAAAGACAGAATGAAATAAAGAAAGAAAGAGGTTACAATTTTCTCTCCAATTAGTTTGTTTAGTTTTGTTTCTGCTTTGGCAGAATTAAATCCTCCCACTCCTCCTCTCAAGAGTACTTGTCTGTGAAAGCATATCTACAGACAGTTAAGAGTCTTGAGTGCTTATCTGAGTGTCTCCGTGTATTTTACGGAGAGACAGAGGATATGTGTGGGGGTGTATGATCCTAACAAACATCTCTATACAGGATGGTGGACAAGTCAAATTAATAAGAGGAAGTGAGAGGAAATGAGGAGAGAGAAATATCTGTGTCTCCATCACTCCCTCTCTCTCTCTCTCCCTTTGTCATTTACACAAGTGCAATCACACACTAGCGCACACACATAATGCAGGAGAAGCACTGAGAATCACATTCAGGAATATGATCTTTCTTTCCATACCTCTCCGGCGTATGACTGCTTTTAGTTCTCCATCACATTATTATCCTCTGTTTTGATCCTCTGCTATCCACCTGCAAATATTTTATTTCCAGGATGTCAGGCATATTGACACAACAGTTTGTCTTTTGTCATATTTTCATAAATGTTTCTAGTCCAGTATATTTTGTGTTAATGTGCAATCTGCCCCTCCGCTTCTCTCTCTCAGCAGTAAATGCTGGGAGAACTAGTTGAGGGATGAGGGAGATATTTGGCACAATATGATATTGATGATATTAATCATTAATATCACATGATATTTAAATATGCACTTTAACTGGATGATCAGGAAAATAACAGAAAAATAACATCCCTTGATGCCACTTGTTTTTCATTTCATAACCTAACAAAAGTCATATGTTTTCCGTAAAATTATAGCATTACGTTTAGAGAAGAGAAGCTAAGGATTCATTTAATTGATGATTCATTCAGAACTACCACAACATCAACAACATCTTCTCGGCACGACTTCAACATCAGGAGATGTTAACAGATGTTTATTGGAGGTTCATTGCTGAGTCCCACATGAAACTTTCCATAGGCAAGCTTCAATGTCAACCGCTTGTCACCTGGCAGTTCTCTTACCCCTGCTAGTCCTTTTAAGGATTTCTAGCACAACATGAAACCTGGAGGTTTGTCGAAGGTTTTATCAAGCAGATGCATTGAATTCATGGCTTTACTTTACATGGACCAAACGTAGAGCATCCAGACATGTATGGGCACGATATGGCATGGACATTTTGTTCTGCTACGTTTTGGATCAGTCTGGAGACATGATCGAGTGTTACCATTCATTCTATGGAGTGTCTGCATTCTTTGCCATCCATATTTGGCACATTGACTTGATAACATTATAGAGATCCTGTCTCTGTTCTTGACAAGCCTTCAATTTTCTCAGGAGGATGCTGAGTGTTCAAGGACAATACTGGTATGGTGATGAAAGCAACGTAACTGTTTCTCCTGGCTTCACTAAAACACGCAATGTCATTGGTCAAAATGACTTTTGCCCATTCATCTGTCGAGCATTTTGCATAAGCGTGCCATAAACATAAGCAATCGTAGTGGACCAGCAGGATGCCACATAACCTGACAACTGATTTCATGAAGCCGAGGTCATTATATTTGTTATCTTATTAAATCACACAAAAATCGAAAATATCTTTAAATGAAGGAATGAAGCACTAAGGAGTGAAGCACTGTATGTAATCAGTAATGATTAAAATCATTAATAGTACAAATATGTATAGAATAATGTACAGCAACAACTCATTGGCATCGCTGTACCCTAAATTAGCATGTATCAAATCTCATAAAAGGATCATGGCAAACCTTACCTTGACAAGAGTGCATGTGAACCACCTACAACCTACTAACAATACGGTTGATGAAAGATTATGTTTTCTTTCTTGCATGTGTGCAAAGTGTGCGTGGCTTACTGCCGTGGCCCAACCTGATTGTTACATTGTTTTTATTTCAGATTATGGAATCATTTTCTCTTAGCTGTAACTTTACGTGAACATTCTGCACTATTGTTCCATATCAACAATAGTCCAATCAATCACTGATTTGACCCAGGCAAAATTGCAATAATTATTTAAGGTTTTATGGAAGCAATATATAAAAAGTACACCATTATAAACTTACTGCATCAAGGTGAATTCAGGGATCTATATTTCACAACGTCACATAAAGAAGCGTGTATATCTGCCTCTGAACATGCCAATTTCATATAATTTATGTATATACATTGATTTTCTATGGTCAATAATTTTCTGCTCAAGCATACCTTCTTAGTGGTTAGTTTTTTGATGAAAACCGCAATCAGCACAGATTGAAACCTTAAAGGTACTGTCTGTAGAATGTTGTGGCATCGAGCACAAAAGACTTTGCAGAAATGGAATACAATATTCATAAGTTTGTTTGAACTAGTGTAAAATCCCAGAAAAATAAGATTTGTTGTCACCGGCTCCTCTTCCAAGGAGACCATCATGTTGCACCACCATGTTTCTACAGTGGCCCAGAACATACAAACAGACCTAGAGAGGATGCATTTTAAATGTGTTTCATCGTAATCACTATCTTACGTGTAAACAATGAATAAAATAATGAATAAATAAGTAAATATAATTTATAAATCTATCAAGGTACCTCATCGCTTGACACTTAGGTATTTGTACCGTTGTAGACAATGGCATAATTTTGGAAGTACCTACTGGTTCTTTACAGGCAAGTAGAGGCCACCATAGCTGTTCCTACACCAATGATGTAGGAATAGCAGGGGAACAGGGAAAGTATTCAGTTGGTTGCAATTTACAACCTCACTGCAAGATGCCAACAAATCCTATACACTGTACCTTTGAATACGACCAAGCTTGAATCATGCCTTGACTGTAGACCTACATGTAATGTTCACTCCATGTCCTCATCTGAATGTTGTGCTGCTATAGTCAAGCACACACCTCTGCACTCTGAACATGTAAGGGAGTAATCATCAAGTCCTTGATGATAGCACTTGCAGTGCACAAACTCCAACGGATCCAAAGGATTGAGGATTGAGGACAGGATCCAAAGGATTGAGTCCTGGTTGGAATGAATGAGTCTCTGCTCATCCGACCCTATTGTTCTGGTGGTAGCGCGTTTCCTATCCATTACTGAACCTGATGGCACATTCTTTCATTTTAATAAACTTATTGATCCTGAGGGGAAATAAAACAAAAAATCCTCATTTAGCCCATCTTAGCCCATCTTAGCTAGGAGGAGCAGTGGGCTGCCAGAGGGTAGCGCCTGGGAACCAACCACAGTTTTAGTGCCCTTGTCTTGGATATTGGCAGGGCAGGAGTGTTAACTTGAATATTTTTTGTGGTGTGAGAGGAACCCAGAGGAAACCTACTCCAACACAGGGTGAACATGTAAACTCTGCACAGAAAGGTCCCCCCATGGGTGTCGAACAAAGGACCTTCTTGCAGCCACATGCATCCCCCCTAACCCTCCACTAACAGAGGTCTACTCATATCTAGTATAATAGTATAACCTGAGGAAACATGTCAACCTAGTCAAACCCAAATTATATATCTGAAAGGAGTGTACCATGTTTGATAGCCCCACAAAATGAATGTTAGCACATCTGCAGCCAGCATGGAAGTAGTTAAACCCTCTGTGAATGACAAAACTGAGACGTTGACAACTTCATTGACATCTTCAGGTAACTAATCAGCTAGTTGGATAAGTTCTTGTCGAAGATAACTGGGCTTTTTTCACTCTCTTGGTTGACATTAGCATAGCATTTAGCCTGATACCTTAGTATGAAATCAATAGTATGTGAATGGCATACTATCTAACAGGAAATGTGAATGACGGGGATGGGACAGTGAATGACCTAGACAGCCACACCTCAATTTAAGGCTTTGCTTTGCTAAACGTAACATATTTTTGTATTGAACAATATATTGTTATTTTCATCATAAGTCATCAGCTTGTGCTGATGTGTGGTTGACTGTTGCTTTCATTGACAGGTCATCCTCTTGCACTCTCAACCCACCCTGTGTGAAAATGAGCGCCTCATAGGTTACACGGTTCACCCTGGTACAGAAGATGACAGTACCCTGCCAGAGTCACTGTTGCTACGAGCTACGATTCCTAGTTCTTGAGATATCACATGTGCTTCATCCAATACACAGGGCAGTATTTTCGAGAGCAGTATTGGTTCAAATGTGAATGGTGTTCAAAGAATTGAACAGATTTATGTTTTTTAAAATGCTATGTCTGATAGTAATTCCTTCTTTATATGCACCAAACTTGCTTTGCAAGTCTTTCACCAAAGGAAGTAGGCTGTTCAGTACGATCACGCACAGAATAAAAAAAAAAGTTTTAGTCATTCAAACAACCTTTTAAACAGCCAACTTACTTCAAGATATTCAGGTTCAAACATGGTTTGCCCGTGCCGGGCTCTGACAGAACGTGCTTTGTAGCCTTGTAGCCTAGAAAATACACACTATACTTCGGCTTTGTCGACTTAGGGCATTGCCATGATCTTCGTACAGCTGCTGGTACGTGGCCCTATGTGAAGAGGAAACGGCCTGGGGTCACTGGTAACCCAGCCTATTTGGTCTGTTCAGCAGAGCGGAGCCCAGATACAGTTACAATACATCTGTGTTTTGTCGTGCAGCCATGCAGATCAGTGAGGCAGTGATTCATTGGATATCCCTTTTTTATTTGAGCATAACATTGCTTGCCACAGTGATAGCCAGATACCAACATGTACAGAAAAGTACAGGCTACAACGCTGTGAACATGTTTTTCTTGTTTCATGTTTTTTCTGGTTTGGGAGTTTTTCCTTGAATTTACAGGATCAAAATCCAGCACTGAGAAACGACCATTGTTTTCTAGAATGCACCACTGGCTAAAGTGAAGTTAGCATTGCAAGCCTAGCTCTCCCAGCCGAGTCGCCAGCTCTCTAATCCCATGATTCGTTGTCACAGAGGGACGGTCAAAATTTGATCGCCTGTGTGCTATTTTGAATCAAAGCATACTGCCAAATGTCAGCTTGCATGATTGATAATAACGTATGCTAACAAATTGTTATACATTATATAATAATAATAATTTCGTTATTAATTAATTTATTAATTTAATTTATTAATGTATTCAAGTGTCACCAAATATAAATTAATATATAAAAAACAAATGATAAGGATCTAATTACTTTTAAAACTTGGACAATAAATTATTTTGTTTCCATATTTTGCTGAAGATTGTGGACCCCATGGATAGAAGTAAAAAATATGTGGTTTGTCAGCCACTGTAAGCAGTAAGCCAGCTAATAGCTAGTTAAATGTTTGAAGTACTGCTCCTGAATATTTTGTGCTGTTCATCCCTCCAATCTCTCTGCATGGGAGAGGCTGTCCTTGAGAAGACTACGGTAACCAGGAGAGAGTGCTTGTGCAGCTAACCCATATTACTGCAGTTCTCATTCTCTCTCACTCAACAACAGGCACTCCCATACAGATGCAATTTGTGTAAGAACAGGAAAAAGGGGGCCTCTGTGTAAGTACTTCATTGGAGCTGCAGGATTGCCTTCATTTGGACATGGTTCTCCCTTGATACCCCATGGCCTCTTGGGTAATGTGAAGGCATGGCAGTGTAAAGGAAATTGACTCAAAAGAGGAGGGGTGGAGGCCCTGCGTTTTACCTGAGTCTGCACATCTCTCCAATGCAATTAGCCCACTCTTTGTTTAGTTTTTACCAATGCTTGTGTATTCCTGTGTGATTATTGACTCTGTGAGCAGTCCAGGCTGGTACTGGCAGATTGGTAAAAGGTGAGGTTACAATGCATCCCTTATAGAGCTGCTAGTAGGGTGGTTGCACACTATTGTCTAGGAACCTTTGAATTCCCCTATGTGCTTAATTGTGCATGTACATTTGTGTGTCTATGTGTATGTGTGTGTGTGTGTTTGTGCTTGTTCGTGTGTATGTAAGTCCGTAAATTACGCACTTACATAACGTACATGTACACACACACACACACACACAGACACACACACACACACACACACACACACACACACACACACACACACACACTTAAAAATGAGAGTACAAGCCACTTCTGACCAATTC
This sequence comes from Phycis blennoides, assembly GCA_900302315.1. Classification (NCBI taxonomy): domain Eukaryota; kingdom Metazoa; phylum Chordata; class Actinopteri; order Gadiformes; family Phycidae; genus Phycis; species Phycis blennoides. The sequence goes on from OMKI01047391.1 coordinate 12,185, forward strand.
TTTGTGATATAATAGATTCTATGGCCTTAGAGGGGAGACACACGGAGAAGGTAGGAGAGAAAAGAGGTAAGACAAAGAGATTCGGAGAAAATGGATAATAGTCGGTTAGGAATACCGGAAAACTGTAATCATCCATTAGGCCGACCTTTTCAGTTTCCACCTTTCAGTTATCACTTCATTCCAAATGGAGAAGTAAAGGACAAGTATTCCTTCTGTGGCTTCAAGCCAAGTCATTCATTTGATCTCAACACTATAATTTTACGGGATTTTCCCGATTAATTTATACAGCTATTTTCTGTATATTCAAAACACACAAAAATATTGATCCAATTACGAAAACAGAATGTGAATTTAATTCTCTATTGTAAAATAATCAGAAAGCCATGTAACTGTAAATGAACATAAAATTCCTTTTTTAATATTTTTTGGGGTTTGTTAATTGACAGATTATGTCAATTATGGAAGTTTTTATGACAAAAACATTAAATAAACGTGTTTTTATCAGTGTATAATATATAAATACATCAGTAAACTGTTAAAATATCATTTTTATCATTGAAAGCAGCCACAAGTACGGTCATTTCACAGATGGTGACTTATTATACTTCTGTAACTTAAAATTCAGATTAAAATCGTAAATAATTGACCAAAAGTGGTAAATACAAGAAGGTAATAATAATAAAAAAACTTAACTAAGTGTCTTAGACATAGGAGCACAATCGAAACCTCAATTGAATTTTTCTTCGTATGATCTCAAATTAACAGTAGACTATTGTAAATACAATGTGGTTATCTGCATTACAACAGTATTTTGACATTTTTTAAAAGGTAAATCAAATGTTTTATGGGTGGTCTATATGTTTTTTTGGGTTTATGTGTTCTATGGGGCGGCAGTAGCTCAGTGGGTAGAGCATGTCATCCACTAACCGGAGGGTTGGTTCGATCCCCACCTCCCAACTGTACACATGTCGAAGTGTCCTTGAACCCCACAAAATATATGACAAATGTACGTATGTATGTAAGTCGCTTTGGACAAAAGTGTCTGGTAAAAGCCCTAAATGTCAACGTAAAATGTCTATCATTTTATTACTTTAAATATACAAGATTTGTCATGTAAAATTACATAATACAACTCAACTATTAACAACTCTTGTCTGCAATTCCAAGCCTGATTATTTGTATTACAGCAGTGTTCAACCATATAGAGATCATTTTATTGTTTTTACAGGTGTAAATATCCGTCATTAAACAGTAAAAATCCAAAGAAATACACAAAAACCCATGTAAAATGAAACCTACAAACTGTATTTATACATACAGTATATATATTTACTGTATATATATACTGTATATATATTTTCACAGTACAGATATTTTCCATTATTTTGCAGGAATATTTTGCTTGACTTCCTGTGGAACCCAGCAGTATGCCTCTGTCCCATTTTGATGATGATGCCTCAATCCAGTAATAATGAATAATGTTGTTAATTTATAGACAATGCAGGCTATATGTGATGTGGCATATAGAAGCATTTAAGCATTCCTGAAAGAAACCTATAGTTTAAAACTAGATTTCTAATTGGTGTAAGATTTCCATTTCATACACCATGAAATTATTCTGAGATTGAACAAAAGGTATCCTCACTTGACTTTGATCAGTTTGCTGTTTAATTCAGTGTATTCCATATACTATAAATGCAAACACAACTCAAATGTACTCATACAGGATGTAGGAAACAATGCACACTGTAACGGGTGAGCGTAGGACCCAATTGCAGCACAAACCAGACGAGATTGAAAGTAATAAATTGTCTTTAATTGGTGGGATCGGGAATCCGGGATCGGGAAGCAGGCGAACGGAGATCAGGAAGGACGAGACGGGAATCGGAGTCGGGGACAGGCAGGATCGGTAAACCGGGACAGGAGACAGGTGAACGGAGATCCGGAAAGACAAGACGGGAATCGGAGTAGGGGACAGGCAGGATCGGTAAACTGGGACAGGAGACAGGCGAACGGAGATCCGGAAGGACGAGACGGGAATCGGAGTCAGGGACAGGCAGGATCGGAAAACCGGGACAGCAGAATCACTGGAGAGACTTGCATGTAGGGAACAGCTAATACAATCTGGCACCAGGTGAATAGTGGAGGGCTAATTTGTATCCTCCACTAATTACCTGATGCGGCACAGTCGTGAAGGCAGATGAATTGAGTAGTAGAGTGGGCGTGGCAGACAGACCGTGACAGAACCCCCCCCCCCTCAAGGGACGGCTCCCGATGTCCCAAAACTCCAACGCCGAGATGGGTGGGAGGAGGGGCCTCCGAGATGTTGCCATCTACCTGCATGTCCTCGTCTGAGGACGCCTCGTTCTCCTCCTCGTCAGTTCCAGGTGGCTCAAGGAGCTGAGGGCCTGTAGACCTCCTACCTGGGTCCCTGGTTGATGCAGTGGTCCTGGACGGTTGGTCGGGGTGACGGCGATGAAAATCCCAGATGAGATCCTTGTCCAGGACGTGCCTGGCAGGGACCCAGGCCCTCTCCTCAACACCGTAGCCCTCCCAGTCGACCAGGTACTGCAGGCCCCTTCCCCGATGGCCCCCCGAGCCGGTGGATCGTGTAGGAGAGACCCCCATCGATCAATCTTGGAAGAGGGGGAGGTGGAGCGGCAGGGACAAGAGGACTCACCCGGACAGGCTTGATCCTGGAAACATGGAATGTCGGGTGGATCCTCATGGACTGGGGAAGCTTCAGCCGGACCGCCGCAGGGTTGAGGCTCTTCTCGATCCTGAAAGGCCCGATGAACCTGGGCGCCAGCTTGCTGGACTCTCCCCGTAAGGGTACATCCCGGTAGGACAGCCACACCATTTGGCCTACCTGATAGTCGGGGCTCTGGTGCGGTGGCGGTTAGTTGCTGCTGAATAGCGATCCGCCCAGCGTAGGAGAGCGGCTCTTGCTAGGTTCCAGGTCCTGCGGCAGCGACGGATGAATGCCTGGACCGACAGACAGGAGGCCTCCTTCTCCAGGGCTGGAAACAGCAGGGGCTTTAACCCATAGGCACACTGGAAAGGAGAGAGACCTGTGGCAGAGCTAGTTAGGTATTGGGGGCATACTCGACCCACAGGAGCTGCTGGGACCATGACGAAGGGTTCTTGGCGACCATGCACCGGAGAGTCGTCTCCATCTCCTGGTTCTTCCTCTCCGTCTGGCCATTAGACTGTGGAAACCAGACGACAGGCTGACCGTGGCCCCGACCAATCTGCAAAACTCCCTCCAAAAGATGGAGGTGAATTGCGGTCCCCGGTCGGACACCACATCGACGGGGAGGCCATGGATACGGAAAACGTGCTGAAGGACCAGTTCAGCCGTTTCCTTGGCAGAGGGCAGTGGCACGAAGTGAGCCAGCTTGCTGAACCAATCGACCACGGTCAAGATGGTGGTATGGCCGTGGGACGGCGGCAACTCAGTGACGAAGTCAAGAGACATGTGTGACCACGGGCGGTGGGGTATTGGCAGAGGGTGGAGAAGACCAGCAGGGGCCCGATGGGAAACCTTATGCTGACTGCAGACCGGACAGGCCCCCACAAACTCACGGGTGTCCTCTTCCAATGTGGGCCACCAGAATCTCCATTGAACCACGTCCTTAGTAGGTTAGATCCCCGGGTGGCAGGTGAGGTGGG
>OMKI01047398.1:6784-21190 GCA_900302315.1 Phycis blennoides
ATATTGTTGTATATACTTATATGTGGAGAATAATCTCTCTCTGTCTATGTCTCTCTCTGTCCCTGTCTCTCTCTCTCTCTCTGTCTTTATCTGTCTCTCTCTGCCTCTGCCTCCCTCTCTGTGTCTCTCTCTGTCTGTCTCTCTCTCTCTCTCTCTCTCTCTCTCTCTCTCTCTCGTATTTTTTTTTTACTAAAAAAGTAAAACAAATTAGGGCAACGTTTTGAGCTTGCTGTTTGACAGTGTTACAGCATGATGATAAAGCTTAGATCAGACATTTATTACAACAAAAAATATTTTGGACAATTAAAATGGCATGCCTGTCATAGACCTTAAAAGTAATTTAGGTCAATGATAGATGTCATGTGTAACATCGAAATAGATCAGTGTTTATAAACTAGTTTTTCAAGTTAGGAAAATTGAACTCCATGCTGGGTTCATTTTGCAAGCTCATTTCTTAATTTCAAAACACTGTTCCTAAAACATTACCCATGAATCAGATCCAAGCCCCCAGGGGTCTGTTCCAGAAAGCAGTATTCTGGAGTCTGGAGACAGATATTCATGTGCTGCCTTGCTTTACTAGCTGAGCGTGTTCACCTGTCTGGTCCCAGATGAAAGCCAGCTCAACCTCATCCTCAGAGTGGATCCATTTCACCCACACTCCACATTTGAAAAGTAGGTTAAAAAAAAGAAACAATGAATGTGCCACTTTGTAATGTATGTCAATATATTACCTGCATGTAACACAACTCAGAGAAATGTTAGTTATTAATTACAATAGCCAATCATTTATTTTGCTCTTGAACTAATGCTAATGAAACCAGAACATTTTTGGCATCATTGTCTCATAGGATTTTTCTTCCATGCACTCCCATCTCTCTCTTTCTCTCTCCAGACAGGTGATTGTCTCTCTACCAGAGGAGACCCGTGCTAACGGGACTCTCCATGCAGTAGTGTACATCCACAAGGCTGGTGTTTCCCCCTTAGAGGACAACAGAGAGGTGCACAATGCAGCCTCCCTCACCACTTACATCACACCAAGACACGCAGGTGCAAAGAAAGACACCACGCATCAGGTAACATCTTTAGTATAGTAGCATACATGATACTGTACATATGAACATGCCAAACTTATGACATATTGTTCACAATTCGTATCAACTGTTGGATTGCTGTCTTACCCATGAGTCATACAGTTTGTGTCTGTCCCTATTGTTTTGTGTGTGTGTGTCCTTTAAGGAGGGGTCTTCCAGATCAGAGGCTCTTGTTTCCCATTGGAAACCACACCTGTCAATCAATGTGCTGTCCACAGACTTCACCTTCAACAGAGCGGGACTACCTAGTGACCTGAGACGTCACATGCGCGTGTGAGTCTCCAAAAGCCAAGGAATCATCATTCAACAGCGATCCATGCTGAATGATGATTTGGTTTATTACATCGATCATGTCACTCACACTACCCCCATCTGTTTGTTTGTAAAAAGGCTCAGAATTCAAGCAGTTCCGATGCTAAGAGCTGCACACTGCATGGTTCTAATGCATTTGTTTGACGACGGGCCGTGCATGAGAGCCATGAGACTCAATCAAATCACAATTTATTCAAAACAAAGCGGGGAGAGCACAAATTGCTGAAAAAACACAAGGGTGGGGGTGGTGGTGGTGCGGGGGTGTATGGTCATTAAGGGGCTACTATGATGTAATGTCTGTTTGTCTTGCTCTTCAGCTTGCCAGAGGGGAGAAGGATGACCTACCTTCCGTTGCTTCTGGTGGATCAGCTCAGCGTCAGAGTCAGAGACCTGCTGGTAGGCTGCAGGCTCAGATTCAGATGAATGTGATCAAAGCACTCAAAGCACAACGTCAAAACATACAATATCCTTTCACTCCCATGAAAACACACACAATATCTACTTCCTTGTACAAGTTGTCAAGTGCAATGTGTGTAATGTCACATTTTTGTTTTAAATGCTGCAGTGCAGTGCCATACTGTTCTCTTGCCTGTTCATTGTGAGCAGAGGTTGTTATATCAGTAGTCCCAACTAAAGCTGAGAATACAAATAATCTGTCCATTTACACTTACATTTAGTCATTTTGCAGACACTTACTTGGTCTTAGACTTGACACTTACTTAGGCTTAGATTGACACTTTTTCAACTTAACAAGTGAGGCTGAGGACAATCAAAGCATTCCATGAAGTAGCTCCAAATAAAAGAGACAGTGCTTCAAAACCTAGTTTCAGGAAGTTCTCCGTAAGTTCCCAACCGCCCATGGATGAATGTCCACCTGTCCCTTCATCCTTTGACGTGTGTGCAGGAGGTCAGCAGCGATACGCGACAGCTGCCCCTGACTGTGTCCTACCAGGGGACTTCACTCCAGAGCTTCAGGTTCTGGATCCACCTGCAGGACCTGGTCTACTCACTACGGCAGTTTGGTCAGTGATATCAGATCTTTCATTAACATTTCCCACTGTGTGATTTGATTGAGGCTCATAGTGCTGATGCATTCGTCTTAATAGCAAAGGCCGGTAGTCAAATGAAATCCATGAGAACCCAATGAGACTCAATCAAACCACAGTTTAATCAAAACAAAGTGAGGCGAGCCACAGCTTGAAACTGCTATTTAAATGTAGTCCAAGAGACACATGAGTCATGACTTGACAAAGTGTTTCCGGGAAGTGATAAAGCAGCTTCTGCGTGTTCTGTTTCAGGCTTCACAGAGGAGAACATCGATGAGATCAAAGAGACACTGTGTGGCTCTAACCTCTACCTGCTGATACTGACCGCCCTGGTCACAGCCCTGCATGTAAGATCACACAACGCTGCACACCATATCTGTCTGTGCTAGTGATGGATGGGGGTTGTGTCTTGTCATTGTGACACGTAAAAAAAGACATATAAGACACATAATGTTCAATCAGATAAATTGATAAATAGATACAACTTTATTTATCCCACAGGAAATTACAGTGCCAGGCAGTAGGAAACAGAATGTAAATAGGAATGTACAAATAAATTAGTCAATTTGTGACATCATATCCTGCAGCATTTGTGCATTTGTGATGACAGATAATTGGTGAGAAAAATCAATATTCCCACAGCGATGAACCTGAGAAAAAGTAAAAATAATAATACAAATCTTTAAAGCGAAGGAAAAAATAGCAACTGTGGCTGGCTGCCAGCTGTGACAGCACTGGTTGTCATAATATAATATCACACTACTATGGTACAGTGTACTGTACGATATGCTCATGGGTGTGTTGAATATGTTGCAGCTCATCTGTGAATTCCTGGCTCTTAAAAATGACATCAAATCTTGGAGAAATAAAAAGAGCATGGTGGGCATGTCAAGGAGGTCAGGTAAGAGATAAGACCTGATCTGTTCTGGTGTGTTTAATATCTATAGAGAATGCACTCTGTGGCGCTGAGCATCAAATGCTTCACTTTTAAAGGGGTTACAGATCACTGAACTCAGACTGCCAAGCCATTCAAATGTGGAGTGTTTGGTTGTTTTACAGAAGACGAGGCCTCTGGGCCGTGTGGGCCTCTCTAGTGGAGCTCTCTGGTGGAGCTCTCTAGTGGAGCTCTCTGGTGGAGCTCTCTAGTGGAGCTCTCTAGTGGAGCTCTCTAGTGGAGCTCTCTAGTGGAGCCCACATTCCGTGCGGGAAAGGAGATATTTTGGGCAGCTGTGGTTGCTTTGTGTCCTCATTTTGAAAAAGGGTGCTTTGTGTCTTGAGTAAAAGTTGAATTAGAATGGTGATGCTTGAGTGTAGGACATTCATTACTTACATGTAAGTAAAATGTTGACATTGAAAAGTGTATCCTAATCATCTCCTTAAAAACAGTTGATCAAAACATGGAACGAGTTTATATCCGCCTATTTTATTTCCTTTGTTGCAGAGTTAAAAGAGTAGCTTTGTAGTTTTCCACAGTGCCGTTACTAAATGAAGACAAAGATAAGCAGCAGGATCTTCCCTTATCCTCCCAACGTGTTCTCTCTAGTCATGTGGCGTTGTCTGGGCACCCTGCTGGTCTTCCTCCATCTGCTGGAGGACACAAGTCTGCTGGTGCTGCTGCCTGTGGGGCTGGGAGCCTGCGTAGAGGTGGGCTTCAATGTGCACTGGGGTGGTTTCAGGGTGGCAGAGGAAACTATGAAAATATGAATGTTATGTTATAAATATTAAAATGTCTGTGCAGATTAAGCCATGTAACTGTTGTTTATGATTATGCTTCTTTAATAGTTTATCTTTCTTCACCCTCTCAGGTATGGAAGGTCTTCAAAGTATTCAAGATCCATGTGCATCTGAAGAGCTGCAGGTCCATCATGCATGTGAGTACACGTCATGTATCCTATTGTATCAAAGTCATCCACAATTGAAATAGAAAATACTGAAATACTATACGAAATAACTTGACATGAAAGTACATATTAAACTCACATAGAATGAAAAGACATGTGTGTCCGCCTCCCATTGGTCAGGATGTGCATGTACAAGTCCTAACAAATACAGTACAGGGAAACCTCCCACCTCCAATGCTTCTGAGGTCCAACAATTCGCTTCTCAAACAAAAGATTTGACGACTTTGGTGACGTGGGGACGCCGAGCCTCACTACACCGTGGAATCTGTACGAGTTGAGACTCACTACACCGTGGAGTCTGTGCGAGGAGACTCACTACACCGTGGAGTCTGTACGAGGAGACTCACTACACCGTGGAGTCTGTACGAGGAGACTCACTACACCGTGGAGTCTGTACGAGGAGACTCACTACACCGTGGAGTCTGTACGAGGAGACTCACTACACCGTGGAGTCTGTACGAGGAGACTCACTACACCGTGGAGTCTGTACGAGGAGACTCACTACACCGTGGAGTCTGTACGGAGGACTCACTACACCGTGGAGTCTGTACGGAGGAGACTCACTACACCGTGGAGTCTGTACGAGTGAGACTCACTACACCGTGGAGTCTGTACGGAGGAGACTCACTACACCGTGGAGTCTGTACGAGGAGACTCACTACACCGTGGAGTCTGTACGAGGAGACTCACTACACCGTGGAGTCTGTACGAGGAGACTCACTACACCGTGGAGTCTGTACGAGTTGAGACTCACTATACCGTGGAGTCTGTACGAGTTGAGACTCACTACACCGTGGAGTCTGTACGAGTTGAGACTAAAGAGTTAAAGTGATACCGATGTTATTGTTATTTTATTACTGTTTATCCAGATTAAATGTAAGATTTTATATATATATATATATATATAAAATACTATGTATGAAGGTCTAAATATGCAATTATCTGTGGCTCTGGAACAGATTAATCCATTTTACATTAATTCTTATGGGGAAAATTGTTTCGGTTTTCAAACAATAATTTGAGAACAGAGGCTTTACCGTCTATATTTATATATTGATGAACAGGGGTGGTGCTGTTCAGTCGTTGCACCTGGTATCTGGTCAGTCGTCAGTCTCCAATCTGATATTCAGGCCACTTTAGGGCTGTAATGAATGCGTCTCCTGTTTGTTCACTGTATTTTTCACACTTTTATTCACATTCCCCCAATGCAGGTTAGCAAACTGGACGAAGCAGAGAGGAAGACAGCGGAGTACGACTCACAGGTAAAGCTCTTTACATGATATCACACTGTACCAGGACTGATTCAGATCTTGAGACCATACAAGAGTGACTGCATGACACACAAGAAGATGCACGGCCTGCATTGAAGCGATGTTTGTCACCTCACACCCTTAATGTCTGTTTCCTGTCACCCCCCCACAAACACACACACACACACACACATGCACACACACACACACACACACACACACACACACACACACACACACACACACGTGCATTTGCTGGTATGGTTTTCTGGCCGGTCAATGTGAAAGGCTTTCATGTCATCTTGTTTTCCTTCTGGAACCTTTTTCGTGTTTTTAAAAAGTGTTTAACATGCTCATCTCCCCTGACAGGCCTCCAGATTCCTGTCTTATTTAGTCTACCCCCTGTGTGTCAGTGGGGCTGTGTTCTCTCTGGCCTACCTGCGATACAAGAGGTGAGACACACATCTCTCCACGGGTCAGTTACCCTTAGCCACAAGGTGGATTGACCTCCATGACCTAAAGACTGTTTCTGCTGTGCAGAGCCATAGGGACAGCGCCATCCCCGGTGGAACGCAGGCTACTGCCATTGGTTGTATGGAAATAAATGCATGCATGGCACTAATCTGAGCCCATCAGTTATTGGATAGCATGGGTTTGGTTTTTGTCCCTGTGGTTGGAATGACTTTGTTTTTTAGCCTTTTTTAATGGTTCCAAGCTGCTGGATCAACATTTTGGAAGCATACCTACAGAAAATGTATTTGTCATGTATGTAGTCAGGGTCAAGCCACATTGAAATGTTTTAAATCCACACGAGACTAGCCACAAGGGCTTGCTCGTGTCATAAATCCCTCATCTACTAACTGAGTCCCTCTCAGTTAGTAGATAGGAGACTTTCAGAATAAAAACAACCTCGATAACATTGTTCTGTCCACTCTAATGCAAACTTGTGTAGCTGGGCTGGCTGGGTGGTGTGAGTGGGGGGTGGTGTGAGTGGGGGGTGAAGTGTCAATAGTAAGATTCAGTCAACAAAGTCAACAAAGAGAGGGCCACAGGCTGGCCAGCATTTGTTATTTGTAGAATAAATCATAGGATTATAGGATGTGATTTTATCGATAATATTATTGAAATCACTATCGATCAGCATTGACTACATATATGGTTATTTTAAACTACGAGTTAGTTAAAATGTTGCACATTGTGACTTTAAAGAAACTGTGTCTTTTGTCGACAGCTACTACTCCTGGTTAATCAACAGTCTGTTGACTGGTAAGTGAGATTGAATTCTGTCTCTATAAACTGTAAACATGCAGAATAGTCGCAAGTATGCAACGCCTGTCATTTACCTACATTTAGGGATCGGAAACAATTGAAAGGCCCTTTTCTCCAACTTTGTGTTACAGTTACTTTAGAGTAGTTTGCAATGCTATCATACTAACTTAAAGTTATTTCATCTAAATCGAAGATGGCTTTTTTTAACAGGAGTTTATGCATTTGGCTTCCTGTCAATGGTCCCACAGCTCTTCATCAATCACAAGGTATGCCTAGTCTCACCATCATTAAAACTCAATAAAGACCAACAATCCTTTCATGTACTTACTTGTCCTAATTTACCTCATTCACCTTGGGGCCATCTGTCTGTCTGTCTGTCTGTCTGTCTATCTCTGTCTCTCAGTTGAGGACTGTGAATCACCTGCAGGGCACGGTGTTAATGTACAGAGTAAGTAATGAGTCAAAAGGCCCTGTTCCCCTCACATACCAGCCTCTTCTAAAACCGCAGTTGTATGGCCTTCAGGGTGCACTGCCAGCACACTGCTGGGGCGCAGACCCTCCCTCTCCACCTGCCAGACTGTTCTCCTCTCACCCACCAGGGGATCAACACCTTGCTCTGGGACCTTTGCTCGTCCATCTCCTTGCTGTGGTCCTTGGGGCGCTTGTCTCTGTCCCAGCAGCTGTTCTGCTTCAGAGACGAGCTCCTCTTCCTCCTCTACCTGTACCAGCGCAGGTATCGTCCTCCGCTCTCATTGGAGGGTTGCAAAGCCAGAGGGGCAGAAACAAACACAAGAGAGAGACTCAAATAAATTGCCGAACCCAAAAAACACAATGCCGTTTTTTACAAATTACACTCAAATTATATCCGTTAAAGATCTTCTGTTTTATTTTTACATACTTACAAACTGTAATGTAAGTGTTAATTTCATTGATGTTTTCTGTTAAACACATTGTAAAGTGTGGCCTTTTTAATGAGCTCAGTCATTTTCACTTCATTATTATTCATTTCATGTGCTAAACATTGGTGATTATTTGACTGGCATAACAGTTGAACGGAAGCCAATCTTTTTATTTGGTTGATTAACTTGGTGTTATTGACACTGTTTGTGTGTGTGTGTGTGTGTGTGTGTGTGTGTGTGTGTGTGTGCCTTCTTCAGACAATACGCCAACAAGGCCAGAGTCAGAGAGGCTGGGTCTCAAAGCAAGAAACTAAAGACCCAGTGAGGATGAGCCGTCTAGGAGAAACACACAGGAGAGCAAAATGGATCCATATAATATCTGCACATTAAGGCCGGGACATACGTTCGCACCTTGATAAACAAACAGAAAAACACTGCTTGTATGTGGGAGCAGTACCCCCCTTTAAGGATCTCCCCTTTAAGGAACTTAAAGGGGAACCGTCACGCAAAGTTATTTTCAGCTTCATATGAGTGAGAAAAAATAACGTAGTTTGTCATATCTGCGAAAAAGAAGAAAAAAGAATCGGACCAACGGAGAACGAAATTCTCTGAACAAAGTTGTCAATGGTCCAACTTTTGCAGACCGCACTTTTTTCCAATATGGAAGGAAAATCAAAGAAAAATAAAATAGAATAAAATAAAGGTATCATGTAAAAAAATAAAAACTACCAATGGAGAATGATCTAAACAGATATAGAGGTGCAGGTTTCTTTCACAGGGTTTCTGTGCGTCAAGGTGTGCATTGGATGACGTTGATACATTCCTCCCTTTATCACTCACACCAGTCTGTAAAAGACACATTCACCCATGATGACTCATGAGACGTTTTTTCTCCGGCGGTTCAGCCATTCACGCTTTAACCGTGTAGCATCCTGGGTTCGATTCCCGACATGCTATGTGTTGCCGTAAAAGCATAACACACGAATATAGATTTACAATCTGTTGATGCTCCATAGTGGACACGCTATGTATATGGTGGTCTTTGCTCCCAGACAAATTACCGCTGTACAGCCATGTTAAACGTGTATCTTTAATCTTTAATATGTTTACTTGCTTTCTGCCGCCGATTGATGATCACACCGAGGGGGGTTTGTTCTCCTGTATATATTGTTATCATAACCTCTGTTCCAATATGCATGTTGATATATTGGCACCGGGTGTAAACTTTCACATGGGAAGCTGCCCCTCAGTTACATGATAAGGTGCTAATGCTATGCCAGCCACGTTATCAACGAGCACATGAACCCACACCGTCCAGAGCGTCCATCTTCCATTGTTCCGGTTTAGGAATAGCCTAAGTCAATTCCTTTTAAATGTGGTAAACATTGTAACATCACGTTATATAGTGAAACCATTCTGTGACACGATGAAATGTACATCTGTATTCAAATAAAACATTTAAAACTTTAAAACATCAACTCGCACAAGTTGAACCTTTTTCTACGTTACATGTATGTTGCTGACACTTGTCCAAAATGACTTAAATGACAATAAGCTTGTTCAATCATGAAGCTTCTACTCAAAAGTGCAAGAATCCCTATCAAGTGCATACAGTTTATCCAATAGCGGTTTGTTATGTTGCACAGCATACATCTGTTGGCAGTGATGGACCGCTGGTCACGCAGCATCACATCCAGGATCCTTGCAGTGCGAGTCACAAGCACCAGAGTCGTCAATATTAATGGACAGGTCGCGGATGGGAGCTGCCTTCCATTGAAGGAAGAGCAGCTAAATCTTGTCCAGATTGAGATTAGGCTAAATATTAGCAGCTCTGTCTTGTCCAGAACCTAAACTGTTTTAAAGACCACATGAAAACGCAAACACTAAAATCAAGCCAGTGCTGCACCACCATCTGTGAATGTAGCAGTACTCGGCCTACTGAGACGGCAGTTGCTGATGCAGTGATGTCACCGTATCTTGAACTCTGTGTCAAATCTCTTGGCACTGAGTTGAGCTGAAATCGATACTGCCAAACCTATCTTTGATGCTGTCGCGGAAACATGAATGGCTGCTCATTAAATGCCAATGAATGACACCAATGTTGTAGAACTTTAAAATAGTCTAATAAGGATATCTCTATATCCCAGGAAATAGGCTAGTCAATATTGTAGTGGCAGGGGGAACAGTGCATTTCATTCATGATTTCATGAAACTCAACTTGTAAGCAATAAAGATCCATCTCCTGATAGGCTGATTGTATGTGAAGTTCAGCGTGTTTGTCTGTGTACTCAATCTATTGCCATGGCGAGCGGACAACTTGTTGTGTGACGAGTATTGGTGGACTAGTGGACTGGATGACATGCAAAGAGCACTGTAGCCAACAGAATCTGTGTGCACATGATGGGTGGGTGCCGGCAAAGCTGCTACAAAGGATCAGTGAAACCATCACACAATCAAGGAATGTTCTCCTCGCAGAGCAGTCAAACAATGTAGCCCACGAAGAGGCATTCACAGAATGCCATCTTCTTGCATGACGCGCTAGCATGTGATCAGTGGGTAGAGCGGCCTCAGGTGTTGGCCGACAAAACAAAAACCAAACGACAGCAGACGCGCAAGCGCAAACAAGCGCACGCACGCGCACACACACTTGTCAAACAGTCAGACTAGTTTGACAGGCAGGTGTAAGAGTGAACAGAGTTGTGGTCATTCTGTACATGGTGTCGGATACAATGCCTTCCATTCTGAAGAGCCTTCTGGGCCTGAGTCTGCTCACTATCCTTCTGCCATCAGGTATGTGTCACAGGACTCCCTGAGGATTCATATTGTCATCAATGTATCATTGATAGCTTACGCAGATCAGAAGATATCTTTTTTAGAATTCTAGCTGTGCTATGTATTTTTTATTTTTGTAAACTTTATACTTTTTGGGAAATGTGCAATTAAAAGTGCAAAAAACTCTCAGAGATAACATTGAGCCTAGCTTTCCAATTGTTACGTTTGATTCTGTTAATTGCTTGCTGGCTGTCAACTGGGCGACATAGCTCAGTGAGCGTGTCTTTCACTCCCGGAGGGTTGGCGGTTCGATTCCCACCGCTCCTAAATTCTCTCAAAGATTATGAGCAATCCTATGCACAAGTAATTCCTCACGTGGAATTACATTTTCTAGTCTTATATAATATTTAATATAAGAACTCACCTAAGGAACACAGAACTATTGATAACATGATGTATGTGATGTATTTCTAGCCTACATTCTAATTTGTGAATTGCACCACCATTTAAACAGTATTCAATTTGTCTTATTGTAGGCCTAGTTGACACTACATTGTGTTTCATGGGTGTGCTGTGTATAGTACATGTGTTGCTGCTCAATGTAGATGAGGTGTATGTATGTATGTATGTATGTATGTATGTATGTATGTATGTATTGATGCATTGATGCATTCCACTCAAAGAAAACATGAAGTGAACATAGGAGCAGTGTGCTATTTATACTTTATTCTGTTATTACAGGACCAACAGGTTTGATGTGACTGACTTGGGAGTTCCCTCTCTTTCTACTTGTGAATTGGTTTTGTGTTTGAGAACTTAAAAGTATTGTGGGTTGATATTTCCCAGCCAGGGATTGCACTGGGTTAAAGGCTATAGCATGAAATAACAAATCTTTACAGCATTGGGGTTGGTAGTTAGTTGAGCATTATTTGGGGCATGATTATGCATGATTAAAGTTAAAATAATGTTAGGTATTACTTGGTGATGTTTGAACATGACAATGAAAGGTGTTGTCCCAGTAAGAGATCACCTGAGAGCCTTCATGTTAAATCACAGGGACACTGCACCCAGAATAGATAACAGACTGTAAATCTACAATCTTCCCTGTTTACAGTGTGAAAGGGGCCACAGGCGAGGGCCAGATAGACATCCGCTGTATGAGGAATACGAGGAAACAATCAGCAATTATTTAGACTATTTGTAGATAGAAAAGATACGTTAATAATCCCACACCGGGGAAATGAATCTGTTACATGTTTGATGTTGCCAGTGGTTGTTCTCCCTGTCCAAGATTTGTTCTAACCCTTTGAGACTATAATTGTATCTTTAGTGTGTGTGTGTGTGTGTGTGTGTGTGTGTGTGTGTGTGTGTGTGTGTGTGTAATATTAGTATTGCTTTCTCTCATTCTCCAGTGGCGTCTATAACTTGCTTCGTGTGCAGCTCTTCCCCAACCAACGAACAATGCAACCAAAATAACCAAACGTGTCCGCAACCACTCAACACGTGTATGACCATCATAGAAATTTTCGGTAATTATATTTACTATATATCCCATATTACATCATATCCATCCAATGTATGTGCCACACATGTGTGAGTAGTTGTTACAAATAGAGTAGACCTGTGTAATTGGTCTGCTGAATTTCTAATCATCCCCATACATTTTCAATTGAATATTCAAGACAAAGTGAACCTTTTTTTTCCCGGTATGTCAATTTGCATATGCAATCTGATTGGTTGCTATTTATTTGTGCTTACGTTTGTCGTTGCTTTCCATAGTTCGCCTTGTTTTACGCAGCGATACTCGGTCACTCGGTGTGCTGTGTTGTTCCCCAGGCAACTCGGTGAGCATCGTGAAACAGTGCGCCAGCGACGCCATCTGTTCGGGAGCCATGTCCGCCGCGGCCGTCGGCGAAGACGGTAACGGCAACATCGTCAACTGCTGCAACGGTAACAGCCTGTGCAACATGAGTGGCGCCGGCTCCATGGCGCTGCACGCGGCCCTGCCGGCCGCGAGCCTGCTGCTGCTGCTGCTGCTGCTCGTGCAGTGAACCCTTTAGGACACTCAGGCGCCCCTGAGCAAGAGGCCACTAACCACAACGTACCTTCTTGTTGACGGGAGATGCCAACCTGCCTAACAATTCTATCTATAATCTATAATGGACGCCGATTTTATTAAACGGGTGCAAACCGGGTGCTAGCAGTAAAACGGGTTTGTTTCATGTAGTCTGTTGGTAATGGGAGAACGCAGACCGAGGGCCTGGCTTGGTCCGCTGAGAGCAGACCAAATGTTGGACATGGAATAGTTTAACAGTTCAATAGGTTAAATACATGAGTAAATGAAATGGAGTAATAGTGGCCAGGTCGCATTGGTCACTGGCTGCGTTTCATCACAGGACTGATTTATCGCAGTGGTTCGTTGTTTAAATGTAATGTAACCAATCGATGTGATTAGTATGTGCTTTACAGGTGCTTTAATTGAAATGGTCGTGTCCTTGATATAAATAAATGCGTGTTGTGAACATAAGAAATATGTCCTATCGTAATAGGTCTAGTATCAAAATATACCTACTAATAATAATTAGCCTACGTACAAAAGTGGTTTCCATTAAAAACATTGGCAATGGGCTAAGGCAAGTTTTAAAGGTCTAGCTTCGCCACTGTTGGCAATTGTGAGAATAAGGGGAGTAGCGCTGTGAAATACATCGGGAAGATGTGCAGTACCACATCCACGCTAGGGGGGGCGCACTCAACCCTTCCAGCCGAGGCCATCGAGGATCTTTTGAAAAATGACGACCTTCAGGTAAAAATCACATCGCTTTAAAATAATAATTGTACTTGGCAAATCTGTTCAGTATGGATTATATGGCTTGGAAGACACCTGAGGAGACGTTTGTCAAATAAAAGCTTCAAAGACACAACAGTAGACACTTCATTCTTTTATTACCTTACCCCCTCCCTCTCTCCAATATCGAGGCCGGGACGCAAAATAAAATAAAATACAAAACAATAAACAGTGTTTACTAGTATAAGTACTGTACAGGATACCAGTGAATCACAACCGGGGTGCAACTGGGACCTGGGCGGGCTCACAGCACGGCGCATCTTCTGTAGTACACCAGAGCTGCTAGAGCTCCCCCTAGTGTCCCAATAGGGTATAACTCAACACAGAGGAAACCAATAGAAGGGTGTGTGCTGCACAGCTCCACCATGACTTCAGTATGATGCCTCACTCAAGAGAGCCACGCTTCCAGTTATAGGAAAGCTGGGGGGGAGGGGGGGGGTGCGAGTGTGTACTCGCTGTCCAGTGACACAAGTGGAGAAATAAGACGGGGGAACAAAAAAAGCGCACCGCTATTCCAGTTGATGCTGTTCCTCCGACAGCCACCATGTGCATTGTCTCTGCCGGGGGACGGTCAGGGTGTGGCCGGTGTGGTAGAGGAGGCACTCGCATTGGTCGGAGGACGCAGATTTGAGCATGAGCTGCAGCCCGCCACCGATCCACTCAGAGCCAGAGCCAGAGCCAGGGATGGTCTCCACAGCCCTGGTGGTGAGGAGGACTCTGGGTAGTCACCAACGGTCCTCCTGGTTTGGATGTACAAACGTATTCTTGTTGTTTTTTCTTCTTCTTCTCCTTCGTCCGAGTCAAAGTTGGAATCGAAAACAAAACAGAGCGGAAAATCCCTCTCAGGATCACAGTGAGTTGGCTTCGACTTGGTAAGCGTGAGCAGAACACGCTCTGGATCAAAAAGGTGAAAACGTGGCGATGCAGCCGCTCTGTACGGACTCAGGAGGGGAGGCAGGCTCATGTGCAGGGAGGAGCGTCTCTTCCCAAGAGTCCCACTGCTAAAAAGTGATTGAATGTG
>OMKI01047399.1:0-14047 GCA_900302315.1 Phycis blennoides
TATTCAACAAATTATTTGTAGGGACAATTTATAAAACACATATACACACGCACGCACGCACACACACACACATACACACACACACACACACACACACACTTCTACACACAGGAGAATTAATGAGCTCTCATTCATAATCCCGGAAAGAGAGAGCCATATTCACCCTCGGATGGTTTATTGACTGATTTCATTTATTTGTGTGAAATAAATACGAGGTAAACATTGGCTGGCTTGGCGACACACTCGCTGCACTGCATTCTGGGAGAAATGATCCCAGCAGCAGGTCAGTGATTGGCTCGCTCGTCAATGTGTGACAAATTACCCAATAAAAAATAGGTTACCCGTTTCCACAAACTAATTAACCTGCGTGATAGTGAAACAAATTAGTACATTTATGTAATATTATTTCACATCTGCTGCTAGACTGCTAAATATTTTCCCTGTGCCTTGCCCTGTTTTCTCCAGTCTTCATGCAATCACAGTCACAACTGACGACGAGGTTATGAACACACACATGCACACTTTTTTTCTTTATATTTTTTCTTTAACTCATCGTAGAAAACGCATTATTGACTCTATATTATATTATTATTATGACTGAGAAAATATAACGGAGTGATTCCTTTTAGTCATTATGGAGCAATATAGACAAGAGAATAAGGTCAAACAAAACAACATAAAACAACATACGCCATAAAACATTGGCGACAGGAAAAACACATAAATTAAAGATAAATAGATAAAACCTGCGTAGATATGGTTAGAATGTGAGTTAATATCACGATACCTTGTGACGTGAAGAAGGACGCCGCGTTCTCCAGCTTGTCTGTTGGCTTGCCCGGTTTAACGCGCCATAAATTAAACCTCTGTGGGTTTACGGGCCAATCAGTCACACCCACTCACACCTTGGAGCACCGCGTGCGTGTGTGTGTGTGTGTGTGTGTGTGTGTGTGTGTGTGTGTGTGTGTGTGTGTGTTTGTGAATGTGTGTGTGTGTGGTGGGGGGGGGCGTTTACCTGTGTGTATGTGCATACGTGTGCGTGTGTGCGCGTGTGGTGAATGAACTCCGTGAGGAAAGTGATTTCCGGTGATGATGGGAGCATCGTTGTGGTGTTGGGACAGCCTCTAAAAGTGACAGCCTTCTGTCAGCCAGGTGATGACGTGCGGCTGAGGGGATGAATATGTTTGTCCTTTAGAGGGGGTCTTGACAGCGGGGGGGCATCACGGGGCACTGCAGCAGCCAATCAAATCATATCCGCTCGCGGCGCCCTGGAAATGGATAGAAAGCGTAGTCTAACATCTCGAGCTAGACCCGTAGAAGCGCCCCAAGGGTGGGACTGAGGGTCCGGGACATTTCCCTCAGGTTGCTTTGTTCAGAGTGTGTGTGTTTGAAGTCAGGTGTGTGCGTTTTGTCTCTCGGCTGTATTTTCAACTGTCGAGGGAAGCTGAGGAGATTTCTGTCGTTTCCTCAAGAAGGCTCTGAGCAAAAAGCCCCCTGAACATGTTCACCACCCAAACCCTCACAGCTCAGATGAGCTGATCTGGTTCAACCACAGCGTGCTGTACCAATGGGATTCGGTGGGTCCCTGCAGTCCTGCAGTCTGTCTGTATGGGTCTGGTGGTCGGCCACGTGTCCTGTACGAATGTATCCCATCTAATATATTCACATGCACTAATAACGCAATATGAATCCGGTCCGGGGCATACTGTGACTATTTTCCAATCAGTGTGTGAACAGCCTCGCCTGATTCCTCAGCAGTAGGGTCGTCAAGGGGGGCTGACCTGGGTCCCCTCCCGGCCCGGGCCAGGCGGCGAGGCATTCCGACAAATACTCAGAATACGCGCAAAAAACTCAAACCTTTAAAAACTAAAGTACACAAAACACACCCTAACACGCTAAATGACATGGACCGAACAGACGAATCAAACGAGCAGTAAAGAGAGGAATTAATAAACTTCGATTGTGACGAATGGATGTCCTTCAAATGGTTTTGATCCAACTGTAATCATTGATCAATGAAGTTAGTGCAAACCTCCACTTTGTGTATATAATCTATATCATACTATATATTATATACTATAGGCCTTAATGAACGATAGGCCTACATCTAACATCACGTTTCAAATATGTTATGCAATCTATAAGACACTTGAAGTGTTTGACACATGTCCTATGGAACATTTTCTTTCGTAATCGTATTCATTATTTTATGTTAAATTAAAATGACAGTGAAGCATCAAGGTTATCACGTCCTAGATGTCCGGACGCCTGTCTGTCTGGATGATAACGGACACAAATACAACAGTAATTCTTCTGTGTATCGTCATGTAAACTGCAATGTGTCTACCCTTAATTATCCTGATCGGAACACATCATCACAATGATAGCCAATTTATAAATAATAGTTCATCACACCAATATGTGATGGAATCTATCACGCAACTCATTTTTGTTTGGCCAAGACGTTCCCAAGCCTGTGAACGTTGATTTGACCTGACTGGTCCATGTCACGTACAGATGGACGGGTTAACGTGCAGCCCAACCCCCTGGCGTGATGAACCCCAGAGCGTGATGTTACCCCCGGACAGTCTACACAGATGTCCACGGCTCCCGGCGGGGGGGGGGGGCTTTCCTACATTTGAAAAAACAACAACTGTTGATTCGTGTTGTGACGTATGAAAATGATTTTTTTTTTTATTTAATCATTTACAGTAATTCATATAAACATGTCCATGAAACAAAATTATTCGTTTAAACATTTAAGAAATGTATATTCAATAAGCACAGACGATAATTTAGAACATAGGTTATCACAAACGGACCAAATGGGAACAAGATTCTGTCCGCTAGTCAAATATCCTCTAGAATCAGATTAAGGTCAATCGAAATGTCATCATTTATAATACCAACCGTTCTATTCGCCATGGCCAGCACATGCAGTGACGTTCCGTTTTGATTATTGATGATAATTGGCATCATTCTCGCGTTTTAATTCGCTCGCGCTAATTGGCTTTTTTTTTCTCCGCACAAAAAAAGTCCCAGTCCCTTAAATTCCGCACGTGCACGCGCATGCCGTGGCCGCGGTGGCTGCATGCTGTGCTGAGAGAACTGGGCCACTTCTGGCCAGCACCGGCTCAGAACTCCGAGGAACCTGAAGAATCTTCACAAATGACCGATCACTCAAAGAAAAGCGCACATTTTAAACCTGCTAGCAAAATGTGACGGGGTGTAAAATAAATAGGCCTACATAAATACATATATAAATAAATAAATAAAGACAATTAAACACATTTCAATGTGGCCTGCTCCAATAAATAACAGTTGTAATGCTACATGCGAAACAATAAATCCCCCCTTTATGTTGGACACAGGCCTTAACTTCCGCGTCCTTCATGTCGAGGACTCGTCTCGTCTCGCCGTACAAAACACGGCCAGGTCTTCATCTCCGTTTAGCGACCACAGCCAAGAACCCCGGACCTCCAGGAGTCCTTCGTGAAGGTTGGATTGTTTGGGAAAACAAGAGCAGACGAATTGCTGTAAAGTGGAGGCGGGGGGGGGGGAGCAGACCGTACTTAGACCCCGCTGTAGTCTTGTTAGGACGGGTGAGGACGTGTTAGGTGAAGCTCATGGAGACTGTGTGCTCCAGGGCCTTGCGCCGCAGTGACGCGATGCTGGTCCCTCTCCACATGTCACTGTCCGGGGAGCTACAGAGCTGAGGCGACCCAGTCACGTTGGTCGGTCCGGAAAGGGACCCGGGTACCATGCCGGGAAAGGTGGGTTGGTATAGGTGGGACTGAAGCCCAGAACCATTAGAGGACATATTGGAGAGGCCCATGGAGTTGTGCGGCGGCCCTGCGCCTAGACTACACTGCGACAGCGACTGCGCCATGGCCTGCTGGCGGCCAAGCGCCGGCGGCAGCTGGAGCTGGGACACGCCGGGCATCCCCGCGGTGGCCCAGCGAGTGTCGTTTGCGTGGAAAGAGCAAAGACTGTCGCCCATCGCTGCCGCGGCCGCGGCGGCGGAGGGGAACTGCTGCAGCCCGTGGTGGGTCGGCAGCAGGGTCCCCGGGCTCCGGAACACGTTGGTGGTCTTCTTGCGCTTCTTCCACTTGGCCCGTCGGTTCTGGAACCACACCTGGGGAGACGGGAGGGGGTTAGTGGGGAACACAAGCCGCGACACTTCGTGCGTATTTCTCTCAGATCTGTCGCCGTGACGCTGCAAAGGAAGTCATCAAGCTGCATCTATAATTAAGATTTGTGATCGAATAATTGTGAAATATGATTGATACATTGTAATTATTAGACCGATTTGACAAATCAAACAACTCTGCAATTTATCTCCATTATTTTGTTTTAAATCCATGGACAATTCAGCCTCATCAATGCCATGCATTGTAGCGATTCAAGGACACGAGCAACAATATATCAGTCACGAAATAAAAGACTTTGGGAAACACAGACCTATTTTAGGTATAAAATCCATAGGAATATAATAGCCTATTTCGTGGTAAGCGAGAGTTGATGATTAATGTGAAGTTTTGGTTGAGAAAGCGGCGCGTCGAAATGAGAACAGGGCAATCTCACATTCTGCCGGTAACCCAGCCGTGAAATCCGACCTGAAATACATTACACTTCAAGAGGAAAAGAAAACGCGATTCCTCATTCTGTTTAAAAGACAGAGTGCGCTCTCTGCGCGGCCACCATTAAGACGTCGTCTGACAAGGCCATCACTAAGGCGGGCCGGGCCGCTGCTGGGGGCGCACACGCTATCCGAGCCATCGATCAGGCGCTTCATAAATGTTAATAGCCTATTTCCACACATTTTTATTTTATATAAATATCATGTTGATACTAAATCGACCCATGCAATAATAATGATGATCAGGGAAATCGTTTCCCATGTGGATGACCTCAGCGCATTCTCGTTCAGAAACATTCTGTTCCGTTGGAGTCTTACCGCACATACAACCTGGAAATGTTCCGGTTGGCATCACGCTGTAGGCCAATTACAATAATTACAATAATTAAAATAAGTTACAATGACATCGGCGTGTGCGAATGTTTTGTAAAATATATTATCGTCTGTCTACATTGTACAGAATGAGTACATAATTCTACAGTATAATTTTGTGAATTTTACTTTAAAGATGTGGCCACATTTTAAGCCCTGTCATTTATATTTTAGGAGTAGGCTCATCATTTATACATCTTTCTATTTATTGGTAAATTGTAACGTAAACTGACCAAGGCCGTACATCTATTTCACGTGGTTTTAACAGCAGTAT
Organism: Phycis blennoides; assembly: GCA_900302315.1. Classification (NCBI taxonomy): domain Eukaryota; kingdom Metazoa; phylum Chordata; class Actinopteri; order Gadiformes; family Phycidae; genus Phycis; species Phycis blennoides. The sequence continues at coordinate 5,286 of OMKI01047399.1, forward strand.
AACAGAGGTTTTAAACCAGAATAAAACCATCCTATCTATGGTTCTTCATGCGGATTATTGACAACATTTTATCCAACCATGTTGGATAAAATGAAATACGTTATTCTGTGAGTAGGGCCTTAGTCATTCTCTTTCATACCCAAATTATATTATATTATATTATATTGTATTATATTATATTACATTATATATTATTATATTATAAACGAAATATTAGAATTAAAACATTATGTAATTGATTTTGATATTTTGATATTAGTGCATTTAATCCTATCGTACTGGAATGTAGTTTTAGGCTTTTGAAGAAAGAGAAATACTAATAACATAAATAAACAAAACTAAATCAAATATCTCCATGGAGGTGTGTATATCTAGCAGTAGGCCAGAGATCTACTGGTAGGAACACCGTTTTATCAGATATATTTTCTTACGTTAGCATCTGAAATATTATATTTTATATTTTTTTCCTAAACGTTAGTATTTTTTTGCTCTTTTAACCTTGTGTCATTATAACGACAATAATAAAATATATACACCCTATAAACCGATTTAGGCCTCCGTCCTACCCGCACATGAGGAGGACCTCGGTCACATCGTGAGCCCGTACCTGCACGCGGGACTCGGTGAGGCCGATGCGCAGCGCCAGCTCTTCTCTCATGAAGATGTCCGGGTAGTGAGTTTTGGCGAAGCTCCGTTCCAACTCGTTGAGCTGGGCCGGCGTGAAGCGGGTTCTGTGCCGCTTCTGTTTCTGGCTCTGCTGTCCTCCTCCGCCACTCTGGTTCGGGTTGTTCTGCTGTTGCTGCTGTTTCTCCGGCTCTCCTTTGGCGTGGACCTGCACCGCAGACCCCCCGGTGGACGCCCCGGTGTTGATGTCATCTCCCGGTAGCATCGTCGCCCCTTCCACGTGTCCGTCCGACCCCGGGCCGAGCTCGGCGGGGTGCCCCGGGTCCCCGGGCCCGCCGCCTCCTCCACCGAGCCGACACTTCAGAGCCTCCCTGTGCCCCAGGAGCTCCGCCGCCGCGTCTTTCATCCCTGCGAACGACCAATCAAAAGCCGCGGTGAGACGCGCGAGAACAGCTCCAAACTCCCTGCACTATTTGTTGAGGAAAATTAAAAAGGATTAGTGTGGGAAATATTTTACATTTAAACATTTTGTTTAAACTTAGCAAGCGCTTTACACAAAGATACATTTAAAATAGAACATATTAGCAGTAAAGTAATTTACAGGACAATACACCAAATAGCAGAATCAAGAGGTAACATAAATATCGCATGCCAGCCTAAGACTTAAATATACTTAATTCATTTCGATTACGAAAAAAAGTGGTAAATCAAATTACGCAGTAATAAAATAGCTTAATTACGTTTCCAATAAATTAGTTCAATCACATTAAGACAATATAAGAAACAAATTGACAATTTTCAGAGCTTTGATTTAGAGGAGAAGGGCCTCCAGCTTACAGTAGAGTTGAAGACCGGAGTTTGGTGACGATAACTCACCGAGCCGAGCATCCAAGAGGTCGGCATGCGATAGCATTGCGCACCGCTCCAGGGCGAAATGCTATTCCAAAAAATCTCTAGGACTTTAACCTATTTAAGGAATATATATGGCCCTAAATGAAAGCAAATTCGGTTGTGGTTAAAATGGAGGTTTGTTGCATTATAATGTACTTTAGAGGAATGGGGAGGCGCTTAACAGCGGAATGAACCCGTGAGCCTCTCCAAACGAGGACCAATCAGAACTGAAGCTCAAGAATGTGTCAGACTCACTGCCGCCCCCAACCCAACCGCAAGTCCATTCCTCCTCATTCCAGTAATTGGCTTTGATTTATTCTCTAAATTACATCCAATAAAGAAACACTGATTTAATATCTACGGAAGCTTCGACCCGTTTAACAAATGTTTGATCGCCACAATATTTGTCTAATTGTGCGTGCTGTTTGGCTGCGTTAGGCCTCCCGTTCTGAAGGAGACTGCAGAGGCCCACCGCAGACGTGCCCCTTATGATAGAACAGGTATGTCCATATGTGTAGCATGTCGTGAGGAGGTTGGGGACAAAAATCGTGCTTTCTTAGTCATTTTTCTTTGCTTCCCTCAGGTGTTCTGGTTTCCTCCCCCTCACCGGAGGCCGGCGCGTCTTTCACAACGCGTTAGGTTCCCGTCTCCAGCTAATCAGCCACATAAGAAAGTTTATCTTTTAACTAGGGTCATTTTCAACACCATTAAGCTTTTATGCAATTAGTGCCAAATCAATAACCCTTTATTAAATGCTAATTATTAAGCTACAATCAGTATGAATTACAGGGGTGCGTGTAGTTTCATGTTCAGGGCCAGACAGGAGGGGTCGTGGACATGATCTGTGGGCACATTGTGGAAGTCGTCGGTGGGTGGACGTGTTAACATCAATCGTGAATGTTTTTCTTTTTTTTTGTATACAGACAGACACACACACACACACACACACACACACACACACACACACACACACACACACACACACACCACACACACACACACACATTTTAACACTCACAATGGGTCTAAGCAGATTTATTGTATGGATTTTTCCTAAATATATCGAAATGAATGGTATTCAGCCCCCGTTCGGCCCAGGCCATACGGGCTCTCAGCTCATTAAACCAGTAACTTCATTAGCAGCCACGCGCCACGCGGCCTCCCGTATTAAAGGACACGAAGTGTTCGGGCAGATGTTGGGAGGTTCGGAGGACGGAGCTCGATTATGTGGTGAAGAAGAATGGTGCCTTTGTGTCTCAAAGGACTTGACCGAGCGTAAACGGTGCCGTGTTTTGGAACCCGTCTGTCGTCCCGTCGCTCCGGTTTGCGGCCCGTTCATCCCCTGGTTGCCGCTCTGCAGCGCAGCGATGTGCGCGGAGGGTCGCCGGACGCGTCAGGATTCGTCGCGGACCACCCGCAGATCCACCCGAGGTGGGAAAATATAACGGAGATGGAAACCTTTCAGTTTTGGGGGGTGCGTATGGCAAACGCCGTGGATAACGCAACGGGAAGAGAGACTCAAGAGACTCACGCTCATTTGAGAAGCAAGATGTTCGCGGGTCTGTTACGCAGACTCCACCAGCAGTTATACATTCCAGTTGGTGATTGACGGTGATTTTGTGTGTGTGTTAGTTTGTAGTATTTTATCGTTTTTTTTTTTAGGTTTTTAGTTTTTAAGTCCGATCCGCCAGAGGGGTGATTTAAAATCCTCATAATGTTTGGGCGCCTCTCGTCAGCACACAGCCGGGACGCAGATGATGGATGCGCGCTTGGTTTTCCGTCTTTGGACGCTGGACCAACAGCGGAACCGGCTGGAATTCAACTACAAGAACGGAAGAAAAAAACGAAAATGTGCCGTGAGTTGTGAGACGAGCCTTTAGAGAAGGGGCCGATACCTATTGTATTATTTGTAGGCTATCCTAATATTTTGTTGGCCAAATATTTATTTGTTATGACACAATATTAGGTCTGTGTTTTTTTTCAGGGCTACTTGGCAAGTACGATTCTTTAGACAAAACGGTACACAATTACAATCTATTGTATTAACATGCTACAAAGAGGAACCCATCAGTTTCAGGCCTTCTGTAGACTGTACTACATTTTATTGACGGTAATCAAACCTTCGCTCACATTACAGAACAGACGGAGGCCTGGTTCACCTCCAGCTATTATTAGGCCTGAACAATTTGGCCATGACCTCATAAAAACAGCAGCCTACTTCAAAAAATGTAATAGCCCTATTCATTACTATATGTTTTGAATGTATGAGTATTAGCAGTATTTTAGTATTATTTAGTATTATTATATATTGTTGTATTATATCTATATAAATATCTATATAATATTTATAAATATGTATCTATCTATGAATTCATATATATACAATATTCTATGTGTGTCTACTGACAACATATAGAGAAGATATCTTTGAACATACATCTGAAAGACGTGGATGGTAATAGCATGGCTCTTGATGAAGGCAGGATCTGTTGACAGGCCTCTAATTGCGTGAACAGGACCAAAGCAGACACGGATCCCGCAGCACATTCCTCACCAATCTTCTGCGTGATAAAAATACAAACAGACAAACAAACAGGTCCTCCGGCTCGAGTTAATGCGGCGCATCTGAGTGGAAAGCAGACATTTTCACGCGCCCTGGAGACGAGGGGTGCCTTTTGATAAAACATGCAACAACAACAAAAAATGAATTATAGGCCAATGTTATTTCTGAGTTGAAGAATCTCAGCAAGCTCTGTGACGTCATCGTGCATGGCCTTCACCCCGCCCGGACACCGAGGCGCCTGCACGCCGTCCCTCAATGCAGAGAAATAACACAGCTGATTTGTTTTTGTGCTTTTTCCCTTCTTTGCTTCTCAGGTCCGCTCTGCGGTCTATAAAGACCTATTGGACTTCGGCATTCACTCAATTAGAGATTTCTATGGTGGGAGGGAGGGAAGGAGAAAGAGAGATGGAGACTGAGAGAGAGAGAGAGAGAGAGAGAGAGAGAGAGAGAGAGAGAGAGAGAGAGAGAGAGAGAGAGAGAGAGAAATCGATCTTCCATCTGCACAATCGCACGTTTAACAAATTCGATTCTTGTTTGGTGCGGGTGATTTGGTGACAGTCGGGGGATTAGAAGGAATAAGTTGTTGTGTTTGAGCAGGAGGCTGAGAGAACGAGGCTGAGAGCAGGAGGCTGAGAGCAGGAGGCTGAGAGGAGGAGGCTGGGAGCAGGAGGCGAAGTGGCGCGCTGCAGAAAGGCGCGCTGCTGTGGCCAGACATCCATCAGATGCGGGGCTCCGACCACACAGCCGGGCGCAGCAGAAACTCCCGATCGCATCTCATGCCTTAATTATCGCCGCTGCCCTGCAAGGACTCGATTAGACCGTGATTTATCCGAAAGAAATATAATTATGGCTGCAAATAAAATAATCAGCATTGAAGAGCGATTCTCTTAACAAGACGGAGCGGCGAGGCGTCACGGAGCAGCGGCGTCTCATTAGGGCGCTGATGAGACTCGGGGTGATCCCGGTCATTATCGAAATGTGTAAAATAAGGAGCAAGACAAATGTAACCTTAATTCGTCTGGACGCCGAGTTTATCTAATATTTTAGCTATGTTTTCTCTCCATTCCAAATATAATGCCCATTTGTTGAATACTTGTGTGCTAGAAACTGATATTTGTAATATGATTGACTGCTATTCCAGAAGAGTCTTGCGTGGTTTCTCAACATTGTTCTTATCACACACAGCTGACATGCCGGTCATCAGAGCAGCAGGAACATGGCTCAGGTTTTATTATTATATATTTATTATTATTATTCATATTACAGAACCAGCTGATATTTCAGCTGAAATATTCCCCTTTCAGTAAAATTCCCGAGTAGGTCTATATGAGGAACCCAGCAACACAATTAGGACTATAAATGAAATACAATAGAAGATAATTCCACCTACATGTTACGGTCGGGCAGCGACCACACAGGGATGCACAAAAACACAACATCTTATAAGCAAGCAAATTACAACTTTTATTTTGAAAGCGAACACAACTGAACAACAGAGCAGCGTCCATTTGGAGGGTCTTGGCTTACAGGGAGTGGAAACGAAGGTACGGTGTTGATTGCGCGCGGAGGCTGACTGATTCTGATTGCCCCTGTGTTTCCAAACAAGGCTTGACGAAAGGAATGGATATTTTAGTGGTGCATCGCGCTGCAAGAACATCATCCTTCAAGCTTCACTGAGTCCAATATGCTCCTGGCCTCCGCGTACTCCTCGCTCTCCGCCAGGTCCTCCACCGAGTCCTGCAGAAACAGAGCAGACCCCACAATAAACAGGCTTTTCTGGTTTTGTTATTGGAAATTGGATAAAATGACAAAAAATAAATGCAATTCTTTACAAAAATCCTGCCACTTTAAATACAGAGCACAAAAACAATGGACTTTACTTTATTTCAATATTCTACTGGCCGGGGAGATGGGGCGGATGCAGAATGTGTTGAGTGAAGCAAGGAGCCTCCACTCTGGGTCCATACTGAGGGGCTGCTGAGCTGGTGGGGTGATGGAGGTGGTGGGTGATGGAGGTGGTGGGGTGATGAGGTGATGGGGTTGATGGAGGCGGTGGGGTGATGGAGGTAGTGGGGTGATGGAGGTAGTGGGGTGATGGAGGTAGTGGGGTGATGAGGTGATGGGGTTGATGGAGGCAGTGGGGTGATGGAGGTAGTGGGGTGATGGAGGTGGTGGGGTGATGGAGGTGGTGGGGTGATGGAGGTGGTGGGGTGATAGAGGTGATGGAGGCAGTGGGGTGATAGAGGTGGTGGGTGATGAGGTGGTTGGGTGATGGAGATGGTGGGGTGATGGAGGCGGGGTGGTGTTCTTACCATCAGCTCGAGCAGGTCTGCGTGGGCCTTGGCCAGCCGGCGGTGACAGTCTGGGATCATCATCTTGGCCTCCTGGAGAACCTCCACCTGAGGACCCACAGAACTCCAGCGTTACCACGGTTACTCTGGGGGACCTTTTCTCACCATTTGATTTGTCCACTCTGAGGACGGTGACTGGATTCAAGAGGTGCTTGATTCAGGATCATGTCAGCTGTTAGTGGAGGTTCTTGATTCAGGATCCTGTCAGCTTGTAAGAAACGATGGCATGAGTGTACAATGACGTCGTTTTTATTGGACAATATAATGCAATAACGTTATAAACATTAATGTAATAGACAAAGACAAAAGAAGAAATATATTTTGAGATATTAAAAAACATTTGGAAGATAAGAATTGGAATTCTTCTGTGATGTGATCTTGTCCCCCACCCCAAATCATTATTATTATTACCTAGTAATTACAGACCTGAACGTCGTCCATGCATTAAATAAATCTCCTTTTCCCCAGTTAGATATTTCAAGCCATCGTCACGTTCGTGTAACATGACACACAAGCACGGCTCTGAGGGGAAAGATGCAAGTGCACTATTAACTATATTGAACAGTAGTCCTCTCAGTATGTCTACCTCCACCTCCAGGAGGTTCAGGGGCCTCACACCTCCACCCCACCATGAGCAACTGGCCCAGCAGACCACCCGCCCATCAGAACAACCAAGAAACACAGCTCTGACCCAGCATTTAGAATATATACACTGTAAAAAAAATAAAAAAAAAGGAAAATACTAAAATTACAAAAATAGAATGTGAATGTACATGTCTATTGTAAAATAACATGACAGGCATGTAACTGTGAATAAACATAAAAATGCCATTTAAATATTTTTTTTGTTAATTGACATATCTTGAATAATTATGGAAGTTTTCATGACAAACCACATTGAATAAATGTGTTTTTATCAGTGTATAATATATATATATATATATATATAGCATCAGTAAACTGTTAAAATATAATTTTTATCATTGAAAGCAGCCACAATTTCAGTAATTCCACAGATTGTGATTTATTATACTTCTATAACTTTTAAAATGTAGATTAAAATTGTAAATAATTGACCACAAGTGGCAAATACAGAAAGGTAATCATAATAAAAAAACATAACTAAGTGTCTTGGACATAGGAGCACAATCGAAACCTCAATTGAAATTGTATTTTCTTTTAAATCAGCCAATGAAATCCGGTCGGGGGGGAGGGGTTATCGATAGACAGCCGGTGGACGGCCAATAACGAGGTGCTTGGAGAGAAACGTTAGCGCTACAGCGGAGCCAGGGTGGAGTCTTCTGCTTTTTGGAAAGTTCAGTCAAAGTGCGGGACCAACGACACACGCTGCTGCTGCAAGGCAAGTCACTTTCTACCTAACACAAGCTTGGTAGCATTAACTTGCTAGTTACTGCATTTATCACTTGACTTTACTCCTTCTTGGCAAAAGTTCTAAATCTCTCTCCCCCGAATTGCTGCCCGGGCGCTGAACATAGCAGCCTACTGCCCCTATGTACCACAGGATGGGTCAAATGCAGAGAACTATAAACTTCCCCATTTGTGGGACAAATAATAACAAAAAAAATCAACACACCACACGTCTCTGCTGCTCTGCTCATAAAGACCTGGTGCCTCACACAGCACCCAGACCAGAGGCTGGATCCAAGCAGAGGGAGAAGCTTTCCATCCCGGTCACATAATCACATCAGCTGGACAGAGAACACTGGTAGGGCTCACCCCCCCATAATCCACCTGGCCCTCATAAACCACCTGGTCCCCACAATCCACCTGGTCCCCTTAATCCACCTGGTCCCTGTTTATATACATGTTGAACCAAGGAGCAGCTGAGGGACATAATGGAAGGATGGAAACTCAGTGTTGGTGAGGAGGAGAAGCAACTGGCCAGCAGATCACAAATAGGCCTTCCATCAAGATGACTCCTCATGACTCTCAAGCCCAAGAGGGCTGGGTTCACCGAGGAAGAGCTGCAGATCAGGACCCAGAGTCCTCCTCAGAACCACAGGAAGACTTCTGCTTACTCATGACACTCATCTCTTACAAACAAACTTGTGAAACCCAAAATACATCAAGCCAATAAAGCATATTTTCAAACCAACCACACATTTGTGTGTGTGTGTGTGTGTGTGTGTGTGTGTGTGTGTGTGTGTGTGTGTGTGTGTGTGTGTGTGTGTGTGTGTGTGTGTGTGTGTGTGTGTGTGTGTGTGTGTGTGTGTGTGTGTGTGTGTGTTGTCCGGGGAGACAGAGCTAAACGCATGAACTATATCTGAAGTTGTATTCTACCATGTATTCACATTTGCTTTCCTGCTGTACGT
>OMKI01047400.1:0-11861 GCA_900302315.1 Phycis blennoides
CACCTTTTGTTGGACTCCCTGCTGAGCCGTTTGGCTCCGACACACATCAGAGACACACCGCTCATTGTTGCTTTGTTAAGCTAGCTGTGCGTGTGCGTGTGCGTGTGTGTGTGTGTGTGTGTGTGTGTGTGTGTGTGTGTGTGTGTGTGTGTGTGTGTGTGTGTGTGTGTGTGTGTGTGTGTGTGTGTGTGTGTGCGTACCTGCACACAGCTGAGGTGTCCGTACTGAGCCGCTACGTGGACTGCGGTGTTCCCTTGCTGGTCGACCTCATCGAGGGAGATGGCCTGCTCCTGCATGAACTGCAGTAACCATAGCAACACCTTCTCCTGCAGCGCGCGCACACACAACCCAGTGGACTCAGGACCCCCACACTGAAATGTGTATGCATGTGTACACGAGACCCGCCTGAGCGCGTATACGAGACGTGTATGTACACGAGGCCCACCCGACCACGTGCACTGAGACATGTACATGAGACTCACCTGACCGTAGCGCCCTGCTAAGTGGATCAGGCTGGGGTGGTCCCGGCTGCAGCTCAGCTCCGCTATGGCCTCGGTCTCACTCACCATCCACCTCACACACTCCAGGTGGCCATGCTGCGCACACAAACACTTTGGACTTGAAGTCGTCTGGCTGCCAATTACTGCCACCGGGCTCGTCTAGAGCAAACACTTCCTGGACTGTTAGCCAGCGGTATCATAGCAACCTTCTCTCTACAAATCTTATTCTAAACTAAATAATAAACAAACTTAATATAAACTTGTGATAACAACTTTGTATAACCAAAATAAAGTACCCAAGGTTAGGGCTTGTACATCACCACATGTTCGTAGTGATTAAAGGTCCAGTGATAAAAGCTGGCCACTAGGGTAAGGCTGCAGATTGCAACAAACTTAGCGGTTGATGTTAACCCTAACCTAACCCCTAACCTAACCGCCTAAACTGAGCGGTTGATGTTAACCCTAACCTAACCCCTAACCTAACCGCCTAAACTGAGCGGTTGATGTTAACCCTAACCTAACCCCTAACCCTAACCCACTAAACTGAGCGGTTGATGTTAACCCTAACCTAACCCCTAACCCTAACCCACTAAACTGAGCAGTTGACGCTAACCCTAACCTAACCGCCTAAACTGGGCATTGATGTTAACCCTAACCTAACCCCTAACCCTAACCCACTAAACTGAGCGGTTGATGTTAACCCTAACCTAACCCCTAACCCTCTCTGCGTCCCAGAGAGGGTCATCTTCTCTGTATACAAAGCCATGGTGTGTGTGGATGTGTAGAGCTGCTTGTGTACAGAAGTAAGCTAGACCACGAGTTAGGAATGACTGGAGACCATGTCCTGACTAAGCTTTCTGTTAGAGCTAACCTGGCAAGTGTAATGCATTGATATTCACCAATGATCCAGGTTATGGATACAAGAGAGAAAAGGGAACATGTCTAGAGGGACAGGATGTATTTAACAGTAAGTCTTAGAGTAGTCGGGAGGCACCAACAGCTCTTTTACCGTAAGTATTGGAATTTCATAATATAGGGGGAGTAATAACATAGGGGCGGGACGATGTTCGGCGACCACTGTGTGATACATTGATATCAACGAGTGGGGGGCTCCCACCTTGACCCCCAGGCCTGCGGGCGTCAGCTGCTGGGCATTGCGGTCGTTGAGGCAGTCCTCGCCCATCAGGGAGGTGAGGTGCTGCAGGCAGTCGGCATGGCCCTGCGCAGCCGCCAGGTGGAGCAGGTTATTGCTGTCCTCGTCCCGGATCAGCTCCAGGTTATCGGCTGCCAGGTGGGGCTGGGCGGAGAAGGGGTGGAGGAGTGGAAGAGGGGTGGAGTGGTTGAAGAGGAGAATATGAAGATGAATCCTCACATTCAACATCTCAACCCCTAGAGGGCCCTGCTCTGAAGGAGCCCTAACCTACCCCTCGCCCTGTAGAGGACCTAATCCTCACCCTCAAAACCAGGCCAGGGGGCCAGGGGGCCAAATGACAACTAGGCGCCACAGCGGCTCGACAGCGTTAGAGAAAGCCAAAGATTACAATCAATTGTTAGTGAGTGGGCAACTCGTAACGTCTGAACAGATTTTTGTGACCGATGTGTGTGATTATGATGGGCTGGCGTGAACCGCCGCTTCAGCACTGAATCATAACATCCATCCCCTCTGGTGATGCCTGATGTCGTGCCTCCGCGATGATGTCATTCTCACCAGCAGGGAGATCTGTCCCTCTCTGATGATGTTGATGATGTTCTGGTTCTTCTTGGTCTCCTCATCTACCTCCCCTCCACCTGCTCCTCTGGCTGCCACACCTCCTCCTCCTCCTGCTCCTCCTGCTCTGGCTGCCACTCCCCCCCCCCCTCCCGCAGCAGGCCAGGCCCTGGCCGCGGAGCTCCCAGTCAGGGGGAACTTGAGCCCGGAGGCGCCAGGGTGCTCTGGCCCGGGCTTGTGGATCGTCTCTGGGTAAACTCTGGCTGAAAGCAGCTTGTCTGGAGGGGGAAAGGGGAAGTCATTTTGTGACATCACAGAGAACGACGAAAGGAGCTACCCCTCTACCCTCCAACCTCTTCCAGACAAGGTACGGCTCCGAACAGGCTTAGGGAACCAAAATGAAAGGGTTAGAAAACAAACAATATTTTAATGTTAATTAATTTAATGTTAATCAATTAGGAACAGAACATAATATTTGCTGCTTTGGAACAGAAACATTGAGTAAATTTCTCTGAAGACACAGTAAAATTATTTTGTTCTGATACCAAGTTTCCATCCATTTCAGAATGTTTACTTGGGTACATATACGTACATATACAATTTCCCTCAGGGATCATTAAAGTATTTCTGTCTGTCTGTCTGTATACTTCACATACATTCTTTTTGAGTACAAACAGACTTTAGGTTGGGTTTTATGTGCAGACCATTAGCTCCTCCTGATTGTTCTCAGCACCACCCACTCTGGCTCAACTTGAGGTCACTTCACCAGAACAACATGTGTGCTGACCTTGGTCGGAGAAAGAAGACAGGGAGGCGGAGCAGCTGAGCAGCCCAGCGGAGGAGAGTTCTCTGTGGGCCGCCGAGGCTGTGGACAGCCCCTGGACCTGGAGGTGGTCTGGATCCATGGACTTTGACTTCTTCAGGTCCGACCACTTGACTGGAGACATTACAGAGTACTGCAAACACACACATCAAAGATCAATCAACACACACACACACACACACACACACACACACACACACACACAAGGATGGATACCCAACCCGAGCCCGACGGTACCCAATGGGCCGGGTCGGGTTCAGACAAATATTTAGAAATTATGTTCGGGTTCGGGTCGGGCTCGGTCACATCTGCGCGATTTGATATTTTAAATGTACCCCCGTTAACCCGCGCAAGTTGCGGGTATGTTGACATTTCCAAATGCCTTGCAGTTGCTTAATAAAGGCGGGCTTTCATAAACACAGACGAGACACAGACAGATGTATCATTAATATGAAAAAATATAGACTTTAACTGTGTAGGGCTCGGACATAAAAAGCTTGATGCCTGTCGGGCTCGGGTCGGGTTCGATTTCTGTTCTGTCGGACACGGGCCGGGCTCGGACAGAAAATTCCGTCCCGATCCGCACTCTAACAGACACAGACACAGACAGACACACACACACACCTGGTTGTAGCTGGCCAGGCTGAGGGCCTCCTGGTGCTGCAGACCGGACCCCGGGCGGCGGGCCCCGTGCTTGCGGTCCAGGGTTCCGCCTAGACCTGATCCGGGGAGGGGCCGAGGAGCGGGGGGCAGCCGCGGCAGAGTGGACGACTGCTGGCTGCTCTTGATGTAGGGGACGTCCAGGATCTCGTCCATGTCCAGGTCGTAGTGCTCCAGCTCCCCGAACGCACCGCCGGGGGGCGGGGCTCCCTCCGGGGGCGGGGCTCCCGCCACCGCACCCCTCCCGCCCTGACCGTCCGAGGAGGAGGCATGGCCCGGCTTGTCCGGCTCCTCCTTGCTTTCCCCCGGGGGCGCCTCTGGACCCCCTGGGGCCCCGTGGTCCTCGAGGGCCTTGCCGTCAAGGTCGCTTTCTGGGTTCTCCGGCTGGTGCTTGAGGGGGGAGACCCGCTTGACGGGTCTGAACTTGCTGTGGACCTCAGAGAGGCCTGCGGGTTTAACCCCAGCTCCCACGCCGTGGCATGACCCCGAGCGGCTCCAGGTGACAGGGGGCGCTGTGGAGCACAGAGTAGCTGAGTTTAGCATCATCCAGGTTAGCCTAGTTTCATAGATTTTAGTTTAGCATTACAGAGTTTAGTTTAGCCTCGCTTCACACAACTTAGTTAAGTTTAGCTTCACACATTGTAGCATAGTTTACCTATACTATAATGTGTTAGGCGTCAGGGTTACACTGCAGCAGCTCTTGATTAGACTTGGGGTTAGGGTGCAGCAGCTCTTGATTAGAGTGACAGCGTTTCCTTAAGGCTATGTGACGCATGCCCAGTCTAGCAGGAGGTTAGAGGCAAGCTGCTGGGCAATACACTTAAAAACCACACCAGAGCTTTTTGCAGAGACTTCCCCCTCAAACATTGCAACAGGAGCTAGCTAGATGGGGAGGTAGGGGAGATGTTTACCAGGAGCTAGCTGGGGAGGTAGGGGAGATGCTTACCTGTTCTCTCCTCTCCAGTGACATCAGATCTCCGCGACAACTCTGGAATGTTCTTCGCGGATGAAACAGAATACTGGAGGAGAGTTGGAACAACAGAAAAGAGCAGTCATAGCCTATTCCAACCGTCTGTGGACATGCAGACATTGTGAATGAGATGAAACCAGAATTTAACCAGTGAGGACGTGACGCTGGGTCACCAGCTGCAGAAGTGTGCTGTGTGTTTTCCCTTTCTCATAAGATACAATGGCCTTCGGAAACATCACCAACAAAACTATGTCTGGTGTTAGAATATGTGCTTCACTTAAAAACAGAACTTGCGTTTACATGAAGTTGCAACTTCAGAATAATGTGAGTGACTTGTTCATTAGATGAGGTTAAGTATACCAGACAATGTCTTTCACGTTGAGATGTGTGGAGCTCCACTCACCACAGCATCGTCTGAGAAGTCAATCTCATCCAAGTCCAGATATTCAGGAGCTTCCATCTTTACACACCATCATCAGCCAACCAGCGCTACCTGGAAACACCTGTAGACCACAACACATGTACCTGAAAACACCTGGACACCAGAACAATACCTGCTCCTTAAAGACCTGTCTCTGTACTGTCTAACCTCTACCAGCTCATTAATGACCTGTCTCTATACTGTCTAACCCCTACATGCTCCTTAATGAAATGTATCTGTATTCACTGTAGGTCGCTTTGGATAGTGCTTGGTCGTAAAACCACGACTAGTAAATGAGTAGTTAAGACAACTAGTAATAGTACTAGTGACTGGCTCTCCTGGGCGGTCTCATGCTGACCTACACAGATGTGAACATCTGTAGTGAGGAAACAACACCTGGCTAAAGAAAGCTAGCGGGCTAATCAGCATCCCTGTTAGCTCTCCGCTAGGCAACCATCAGCAGGGAAACCAGGCCCAAACAACCCGGGTCAAGACAGACCAGGTCAAAACAACCCGGGTCAAGACAAACCAGGCCCAAACAACCTGGGTCAAAGTAACCAGCTGTACGTCTCTTAAACAGTGCGCAGTGGTCCTACCTGAGCAGCAGCGCCTGATGGTTAGCCTGACGGTTAGCCAAGGAACTCACGGAGAGCCAGCTGTTTTTTTCCCTGTCTTGGAAAGCACAAAGGCGGACCGAATTGGGAGCATGCGCAGCTCAAAACGTCTGCTTTTTCCTTTTTTTATTATTATTTTTTTTTCAGGAGATTGACCCAGAAGTGATGGTGGGTCATTACTACCCCTACTGTACTGGAGGGGTATTACCGCCCCTACTGTACTGGAGTGTCATTATCGCCCCTACTGTACTGGAGGGTCATTGCCGCACTGCTGTTCTTATTGTTCATGTAGTTATATCGGCCTAGTCATCTTTCCCAGCTGTCCTTGCTCCCCAGACATATCCATACATCACAAGTCATCTGTTGACGCTGCATCATGGATAACATGTAGCACATTAAACAGTTTGCTCACATGAATTGTATGTACTCACATGATTCTTGCAATTCTTGCCATGTTGAGAGTTTTAGTGTACCGTGAAATCATAAAACGTACATATACCGTAACGGTGTATAATATGTATTCATTCAGTCACTGGATTATGAGAGTTCTGAGGATTAGCATGCTCTCAGGGATATCATGCTAACCCTCAGAGATGGAGGACAGCAGGCAAGCCATCACCTGTGAGAACGTGTGGCGTTTCTACTGTCAGAGGTTCTATTAGCCCATAATACCGTGTTAAGAACCATTCAACATGAGTGGTTCTTTGGCCAGCACTTAGAACTATATATATATGATACATTCAATACATGGTGGCAGCACTTCCTGTGTAAAAGATGCATGAGAAGGTGTTGAAGCAGTACCATGCCAGCTCATTTTATTGGCCTGTTTCTCGGCAGTAAAGCAGTTTTGTGAAGCGTATCACTTAGAGGCTAGGCGATATACAAGCTGTGTGAATAATATGTGATTATACAGTTTCAAGCTTCTATGAATATACAGTCAACATGAGTACACAGTTTGTGATACATGCAACAGACAACTGTCCTAATAATTAACAAGTGTGAACATTATGTGTTCTATGTTGCCTATTGCTATCTATTATCTATTAGCTGGATAATAGATAGCAATCGATAACTATCAATCTATCTGTCATACATCAATCAATCAATCAATCAATCAACCAATCAATCATTCAATCAATCAATCAATCAATCAATCAATCAATCAATCAATCAATCAATCAATCACTTCAGCTATCTATCAATAACTGTGTTGTTGACTGCCTGGATATATGTATTCACAGTGATATCAAACACATGAATCAGTACGAAGCAGCAGGGACGGTCCAGAGAGGTCTCAGTTAGGAGGGCTTGTTTGGAGGCCCCAGTGAGCTGTAGGGACGGTGTTTAGCCTCCTGCCTTCAGTGTGTGTCTCTGACTCCACCGGCTGGCCCTGTTCACACCACCGGATGCAACGCTCCTATCAGTGACTGGAAAACAGACCATGTGTATTATGATCATTATATATGTATTCTATATATTACCTATATGATATCAATTATTATACATATATATTTAGTTATATATCATTCATAATATGGTTATGTAATTATTTATGACATTGTCTGTATATATGTATGTATCTTTCTCTCTTGCGCTCTCTCTCTCTCTCTATACATACATATATATATATATATGTATATACTGTATATTAACCATGTTAATATATCCTGATCTCTGAGTAATGTATTATATATTTATTACATTCCTTATTTCATATAATTTATTATTAAAGTATTATATATAGTTTGTACATTATTCATAGTATACAATTTATTATGTATTTATTATTACATTTAACATAATCATATTCATGTTATTTATATCAGATCACTCATTATGTACATATATATTTATATTACATTACCTTTATTAGATCCTGTATTTATATGTATTGGTATATATATATATTTTTTATTTTAATTTTAATTTTTTTTATGCATGTATTATATATACATGTATTATTTATATATATTTACATGTATTTAGATATTTTGTATTTACTTTATTTGTTACATACATTTTCCTAACATTACTTATGTTTTATATACATATATATCCTCTCTAGCCTCTCCATATACATGCAGCCTACATTGTAAAAACCTCCAATGATGCTCCTGCTCTCATTGCTTTTGCCAAATCTGTTCAGATTTCTGTTTGTCTTCTAACAGCGTTTTCCAGATCAGGACATGACTATTACATCCATTATAGACAGAACCCTACAGGTGTGTGTGTGTGTGTGTGTGTGTGTGTGCGTGTGTGTGTGCGTGTGGGTCATTACGAGGTCACTCTGCATCCTGACAAGTGCACAGCCGTGCCACTGTACTGCAGGTCGCAGCGTGCGATGTTGTTGTTGTAGTCAGACTCTGAGACGTGCTGACCCGGGTTCACCGTTACCTGCAGTACATAATACTACTGTAAAACTGTCAGAATACTGGAATACTGTCGGCTACAGTACTGTCAAAACACCAGAATACCAGAATACTATGTTACAGTACTGTCAAAACACTAGAATAATACCAGAATACTATCTGTTACAATACTGTGAATATACAAAATTAATACTAAAATACTATCTGTTATTAATTCTGTCAAAATGCTAGATTAATACCAGAACACTATGTTATTAATACTGTACTAATACTTGATTAATACTACAACACTACCTGTTAATTAATACTGTAACATTATTAGATTAATATTGGAACACTATCTGTTATGAATACTGTAACAATAGTATAATCATATCTGTTATTAATACCGTCACTGTTGTCAATGCTGTAGTAATTCTAGAATACTATCTGTTATTATTTTAGAATAAATACATAGATGCTATATGTTATAAATGCTGTATAAGCATTTAGAACATAAAATAAGGATATGGAGAGAATGTGTCTCCCATGGTAACTAGGATTATAGACAGGATGTCTCCATGGTAACCTGGGTATAAAGACGGCATCTCCACAGTAACCGTGGTTATAGAGAGGGCATCTCCATGGTAACCGGGGGTATAGAGAAAATCTGCTCACCTTCAGGATGTATTTCCCAGGCGAGACGTCGGTAATATCGATCCACTGGCAGTCGATGTCAGCGTTGTATGTATCATAGCAACCAGGACTCAGGCCCTGCATTCCAATTCATATTTCACATTCAAATCAAAAATTTATATTCAGAGTTCATTAAAAAAATCACAAATTAGTGTTCACATTCATCATTAAACTTCAGAATAATGTGAATATTCACATTCATGTGTGTGTGTGCATTGGTATGTATTAGTGTGTGTACCTGTGTGTATGTTTACCAGTGTGCGTGTGTGCATTGGTGTGTATTAGTGTGTGTACCTGTGTGTATGTGTACCAGTGTGTGCGTGTGCATTCGTGTGTACCTGTGTGTGTGAGGTGCAGGCGTAGCGGCGGTAGTATCCCGGGTCACATGACGTGTCCTCCAGACAGAAGCTGGCCTTGTGGCCCTCAGCCACACGGCGCTCCGTCTGGGCATCCAACAGCTCGTACAGACTGAACTCATCCATGCTATGGAAGTGGCTGAGAGGAGGGGAAGGATAAGGAGAACACCTAACCTACCACACCCTACCTATTGACCTAGTACCACCACCCTACCTATAGACCTACCACACCCTACCTATTGACCTAGTACCACCACCCTACCTATAGACCTACCACACCCTACCTATTGACCTAGTACCACCACCCTACCTATAGACCTACCACACCCTACATATTGACCTAGTACCACCACCCTACCTATAGACCTACCACACCCTACCTATTGATCTACCACCACCACCTACGCTACAGGTAAAGGCTTCCCTCATGTGAGACCCACCGGTGACAGCTGTGCCACTCCCAGGCGTAGCGCGGCTTGCTGGGCAGGAAGTCCGCCGTGCCCTGGTTCTTCACACGCTGCGGGAACCTCAGCAGAACCCGCGTGTCGTAGTCCTGCGCATGCTGGGCCGAACTGGAGACAGTGGATTGGATTAGAATACGCTCCATCAGATTTGACATAAAATGATCATGTCACATTCCTCTCATTCTAATTAGATTACAATAGGTTACACTACATTGCATTATTTTATATTAAATTAGATGACATGGAATTATTTTATTTTAGATTAGGTTCCATTCCATTAGATTCCATTCCATAAAGTTAGAGTGCATAACATTACATTTAGATTATATTTCATGCATCATCATTTCATAATTTTTATTAGATTAGATACCATTCCATGAGAATAGATTACATTAAAATTAAATTACATTGGAATGCAAATCATATTTATTCATTACGTCTGACTTCCTATGTAGGACATCCTGACTTCCTGTAGAGGACGCCCTGACTTCCTGTATGGGACATCCTGACTTCCTGTATAGGACTCTCTGACTTCCTGTATAGGACTCCCTGACTACCTGCATCGGACTCTCTGACTTCCTTTTCTCCAGAGGAGTCTGACCTGGCGAGGCATTTCTCCTCTTCAGCACAGCGGAGGTTATACATGGACAGCCTCTGGACATAGCTGGACACCTGGATGTAGTAGGGGTCAGGGACCAAGTCCGGAAGACCTAGAACGAGACCAGAACACAACATGCAGTAGGGGCCTAGGACCAAGACAGGAGACCTGGAGACAGAGGGTGGTAACTAGTGTGTTCTTTCCGTGTTGGTGGTAACTAGTGTGTGTTCTTACCGTGTTGGTGGTAACTGTGTTCTTACCGTGTTGGTGGTAACTAGTCTGTATTTACCATGTTGGTGGTAACTAGTATGTGTTCTTACCATGTTGGTGGTACCTAGTGTGTGTTCTTAACGTGTGGGTGGTAACTAGTGTGTATTTACCATGTTGGTGGTAACTAGTGTGTGTTCTTACCGTGTTGGTGGTAACTAGTGTGTATTTACCATGTTGGTGGTAACTAGTGTGTGTTCTTACCATGTTGGTGGTACCTAGTGTGTGTTCTTAACGTGTGGGTGGTAACTAGTGTGTATTTACCGTGTTGGTGGTAACTAGTGTGTGTTCTTGCCATGTTGGTGGTAACTAGTGTGTGTTCTTAACGTGTGGGTGGTAACTAGTGTGTATTTACCATGTTGGTGGTAACTAGTGTGTGTTCTTAACGTGTGGGTGGTAACTAGTGTGTGTTCTTAACGTGTGGGTGGTAACTAGTGTGTATTTACCATGTTGGTGGTAACTAGTGTGTGTTCTTAACGTGTGGGTGGTAACTAGTGTGTATTCTACTATGTTGGTGGTAACTAGTGTGTGTTCTTACCATGTTGGTGGTAACTAGTGTGTGTTCTTACCATGTGGGTGGTAACTAGTGTGTGTTCTTACCATGCTGGTGGTAACTAGTGTGTGTTCTTACCATGCTGGTGGTAACTAGTACCGTAGCCGGGTCTGGGGTGCGCGCGGGTCCTGGGTCTGTAGTAAGAGTTGTAATAGTTGTAATAGGGGTAGTAGTTGGATGCCTTGTACGGGTTGTTGTAGGGATCGTCCCCGACCATCCCATCCTCCGGGCGTACCGAGACGGAGTCTCCAGTATTTTCAGCCTCCGCGCGCGGAGTTGGAGTTCGATCCGGCCGGTGTTGACGCGCGGTGCGTAATTGCGCAGCGCTGCTGGCCGCGGGAACCCGGGGAGAGGCTCGTGACCCGGAGGAAACCGTCTCGTTTCCTTCACTAAGGACGACCACATCATCCCGCGGCGGGCCCGAGCCGGGAGGACGCCGACCAGACGGTCTGTACTGAGAACCGTGACTCAGGATCCGGTAAACCTGTCCGTTGTTTCTCCATGTCAAGCCTCGACGCAGCGCACTTGCCGCCCGCGACCCGTCCTGACACCCCCCGGTGTCCAGAACACAGCTCAGAAAACACAACCGCGTGACGAACCACGTGAACGCGCCGAAGGAGAAGTCTTTCATGGTCGAACACCGGTATGGAGTATGTATGGAGCATGGAGGTAACGACCGCTCGTGAGCCTGGAGGGGGGGGGGGGGTGTGAGGTGGAGTCTGAGATGGAAAGTCATAAAGACAACAGTGAATTGGAGAAGGTCCAACATTACACACCTGCAGGTGTGGACAAAGGGTTGAACAATCTATTTACCACAATTTGAAATGGCAGTTTGACTGACCATTATATGATTTATATAGATTTGTGTTCACATTGTGTTCAC
>OMKI01047408.1:29298-39896 GCA_900302315.1 Phycis blennoides
CACAGGCAAAACTGTTGAACTGATGAAATCATATTCTTTTTCCCTGCATGTTTGTTTAATTCATGCAGCGGAAACCTACCCAAAGTTTGATTCTGTGAACTAGACTGGTTACATTCCAGTCACTGTGTTATTGTAGATAATCTGATGTTTTCTGTGAATGTCTCTTCAAACAAGACAGCTTCTCCTGTCAATGTCACAGTCGTAATGCTCAATGACAATAGATAGTGTTCAGTTTTTCTCTTTCTGTCCCTCACTGTCTCTCTTTGTCTCTCTTCGTCCCTCTCTGACTCCTGTATCTCTCACTCTTCATCTACCCCTCTGTCTCTCCGCTCAGCACACCAACACTGCTTCTTTTCTCACTGCAATTTAGTCACTGCAATTTCCTGTCATAACTATTGACTGTCTACTGGTCAACTAGGCCTACTTCATGTTTACACTTCCTGTCCAACGTCTCGTGTTTCTCAACTCAATAGAGTCTGGTTAAAGAAATTGCGAGGAGGCAAGAGTATTGTACTTTGTGCCAAATGGCAAGAGCTTCCTATGGACATATTTTAACACAGCCATTGGCTCACTTAATAAACTTTACTTTGCGTAAGTTATTATTTTCCCTATCACGGTAATAGTAATACAGTGCAGCAGTGTATTATTGGAAGACTGGCCAGTGAAATGGTTGTAGCTGTTGTGATCTTCAAGCATTGGTTTATGTTTAATGCCATATGTACATATTTGTACTGCTAATTTCGATTTCGGACACTTGAGAAAACGTAGGAGGCTAATGTTTGTAAGTTTGTCACAGACCTACATCAGACGGTGGGATTATCGTAATGAGAAGTTGAGGATTAAAAAGAAGAGTCAATCTCCAGAGGTAGCTAGTCTCAAGGGTGGTGCCTGAACTGGAATCATCTCATTTCTACTATTCTGAACAGAAACTCATGGGCGGTGGTATTTAGCATTGTGGTGGTGAGTGGTGTAGTGAGGAGGTTTAGTAGCATGGGTTACTGATGCTATCCTGGATAGGAAGTTGGGATTGTGAGGATGGCCCTGCATTTTTCCCAGAATGCTCTGCAAACTATTGTTTTAGTAACTTCCCCGGGGAATGAGCATTTGTTGTTACATGGTTCACGCCCACTCTTTCCTCCCCAGTGGTGATTGGATCATATTGGACAGGGCACACAATCAGCAGGGGGGGGGTTACAACTCCTCCTCTTAGACACAGGGACTGATCACACTTTTTGGCCGAGCTGCCTGGAAATACTGTAGTTCTGTTTTTGCTTTTCTGTATCCACTGGCAACCCTGTTTCTCCTCTTTTATTCCATTTTAAAACAAATGTGCCGTAATTCAATCAAGCCCCTCACTAGACGCCACATGGTTGGCACTACAGTTCTTATAGCTGCCTTTCAAGACAGGCACCCTCTCTGGCCCCACGTCCACTATCCTCAGTAATGTAAGGAATTGGTGCAGAGAAACCCGTCGGCCGAAGGGTGAGAGACGTGTGTAACGTTTCTCGTTGTGCTTTGGAATAACGTTTGGAATGTCGGCGAGATATGCCAGAGAAATGTAATAAACTATAGGCTTAGTGCCGTTATGGCATCCACAAAGTGGCCCCTTTTGACCAACACAGAGATGCTGCCTGCCTGTTTGTTCTGTGTGTGTGTGAGTCAGGACCTTGACCCGCCTCCTATGGAGGGCCTTGTTGTTGCAGCTCATTCAAAGCTGTATATCTTGGTGTTTTTGGACGAGTCTCTCACTCTGATTGCCTGCGCTTTACCAGGTATACTTTGGTCATTTGAGGGGCCATTCTGGGTCAGCCAATCAGATTACTTTATTTGTACTCTAACCAGAGTTATCATGACTTTCCAAAGTCTTCAGACCAACCGTCTCGAGGGAGACATGTGTTTCCAGCATGTCTGTTACAATCTGTTTTTTATCAAACGATCAAACAAATAACACATGTAAATTATATGGTTTGGTACAATGCTGCGAAGTAAAGAATTGATGCATGTTAAATTGTTCAAGCCAATCATGTAATAAAACATAAATAACTTGTCTGCTTGTTTTCTATCAAGTAGTTTTAAGTATTTACTAGGTTTATTAGGCTACCAAAGACCTGCACTAAAAATGTACTTGAATCTTTGGAGAACTATCCTGGATGCCAGCTAGTGGCATGCATATTCTTAAACAAGGCTAAGGCTGGGACCAATAGTTGACCATTCTAGGTCTACACTAAGGAGTTTGCTTAATCCTTGCATTGACCCCTTCTTGCATTGCCAGGTTACACGTTGTAGTCTATCCCTATGGCAATGGATGCCGCCCATGCCCAGCTTGACCTGTTTAGGGGAAACACAGTGCTTCTGTGCTTAGTGAAAACATTGACTCCTTTTATAAAGAGCATGCTTATTTTGTCAATGCTTCTCCAGAAATGTAGCCAGCAGGGCTAAATGTTTTGGGAATATTATTGCAAAAAAAAGGACTTCACCTGGAGTTACTTCAAGTGAGATGAATATCTATTTAATTTAATGAATATGTTGTGTGAATCAAAACACAAAACTACGCGCTAGCTAAAATTTGTATCGTTTATCCTCAATTTACATAATCTCAACTGAATAATGGAACTGAGGAACCCTTGAGCAAATGTAGATATCGGATAGCTGTGGTTTTAAACATTACCCGGGGGTTGATGCGTCCCCTTGATTGCTAGTTGTTCCCTTGGCTGTCCTTATATCAGTAATGAAACAACGGAATGAAAAATGAAGGGTGCAATTGTCTTTGTGGAAGAGTGTTCATTCTTTGGAAAATTCCCATAACGGCTCTTGTAGTAATTATGGACTAGAAGTAGGCTACCTCAGGCAAACGGAGTGTTATTTAGCGTTGGTTTGAAGTGATTTTCAAATGGAAGGGTTTAGGCCAAGATAAGACCTACATTTCATGGTTAACCACCCTTGTGTCATGTAGGGCTGAGGAGTGCGTGGATCTCGATGTTAAACCCTGAACTGATCACTGTGTTCAACTGCAATTCTGGGGGAAAGGGTAGTCGAGTTGTTGGTGTGTCCTACCTGTAGGCAGCCTGCTCGTTAAGGATGTACATTTAAAGAAAACGACAAATCAGTTGCTTTGGACACATCATCATAATGATTAATTAGTAATTTTTGATGTATTGATTCTATTTTTGACATTTTCAATTAAACCCCAGTTGGAATATCGGCTCATTCGCTGAATGTCTGAGGTGGAAACTTCTAGATTAAAAGAAGTTAAAAGTCTGTTCTGAGTTTTTTTCACCATCTGGATGTCCTCATTTGACACACAACACTACAACAAAATGAGTGAAATTAGCTGGCTCAATGGATGGCTGGATCCAAAATGATCATGACTTCTCTCTGAACCTGGACATGTCCGTCTCAGCCAAACACTACAGAACACTGGAGCACATGCACGTTGTTAATCATCTCTCCTTGTTCCTTAATTACATATATCTGAATTCACTTAAATCACTTTGGATGAAAGCATCTGTTTAGTTAGGAACAGTTAATCGAAGCCAACTGCAGTAAATATAGTTGGTAATATAAATCCAGGCTACTCACTCAAAAAAAAAAAGTAGCTGTAACTCATAAGGTCCAGGGGTATTGGACCCACTCTGAGCCCCTTGGTTCTCCCCCTTGTTACTTCCCACCCTCTTTGGGTGGGAGAGGCTCCAGCACAGTGTGGGTGTTGATCCATGGAGGCCCACACATAGCCAGGGCTCAGCGGTGCAGTCTTGGCCAGGCAGGGCCCCTCCTGAGAGAGGTGGTGTTTGGCGGAGGCCGGGCCCTGCTTGATATGCAGCTTTTGTGTAGTGTGTCATTGAGATGAGCAGAGGGTCTGAGTTTACTTCAAAGTGAAGGAAGGCCCACAGCAACGCTTCCTTTTGTGGTCGCGCTGCTTTTGTGGCATTTTGTGTTTAGTTTTTTCTCCTCCTCCCTGATGCAGGGGGTGGCTGTTGGCGGGGCATGGTGGTGAGGGTGGAGGGTGGGGTGGGGGTAGCTTGTATCTCTGAGGGTCTCATTGGTTGATGTAACAATGTTAGGCTTTATAGTGTTTTTTTTACATGTTAACTAGAATTTCTGGTTGATCTCCTTTTGAGACTTGAAAGTTATATATGCTTGTAAAAATTCTTATTTAAAGTGCTCTGTTCTCTCGCACAAAATACTGTTTTGATGGTGCAGTCCCCAAATATACTATTCCATAGATCACGTTTCAAATGTGCTATGTGTATAATTTGTTAATTATAATCAGTTACAAACTTTGCTCTGAGTCAGAAACAGTGGGTACCCATTCATGTTCCCCTAAACGTTCTCTCTGTGTACAGATGGAACACATTTTGGGGCTCTGTTTTTCTCGTATGTATTTGCCCCTTGACCTTGCTATTCCTGGTTAGAGAGAGTACTGTCTCAAAACGACACACACACACACACACACACACACACACACACACACACACACACACACACACACACACACACACACACACACACACACACACGCACACACACACACACACACACACACACACACACACACACACACACACACACACACACACACACACACACACACACACACACACACACCATGATGTCGCCTGTGCAGCCACTGTTGAAGTGTGTGATCTTAACATGGGAGATTTAATTGAATCACGCTAACCACGGGCATGTGGTAATCGTATGTTTATGGATCCAACTGAGCTACTAATTTTAGTTTTATGATTTATACAGGCATACCTAAATACAAGGCTAATTCCGCCCCTGATATTGCAGACCTGCACATTATTACACCCCCCCCCCGGGATAGTTTACTTGTCCATCAGTGTACCCCTCCCCCAGTGTTGTGGCTGGATAATGGTGGTCGTTAGGGCTGTAGTCAAAGCATTACAGCACACATTCGATGTCATGGTGGTGTGAGATGTGAATTTAGCTCTTAAACAGTCTAAAGCGAGGAGTGGTCGTACTGCATGTGGTGTGATTGGCTGTGTGTTGGCTCTCTCGCCTGTTTCTGAATGGACGTTGTATTTGTATGATTAGATTAGCCGTTAGTGTGGTGCTTTGTATTTGTACTCGATGGTGGGGATGGTCCAGTCTCCAGGATACAACCTGAAGCCATGGTACAGGTGATTAAAAAACCTCTGAACAGAACGTATCGGTGTCCTTTGGGAACACAGTGGGGTTGGATTTTAATTAAAAACCAAAGCAAGAAGGTTTTTTTTTTCCTAAACACGTGCGTCTATAGACCCATAATTCTGTCCTTAACCTCAGAATGCCTTGGCTCGGTCCAAACTCTAAACAATGAGTACTTTGTAAATATCTGGGTTCAGACGACGGACGAGGGCTTGGATGGGCTTTGGAAATGCTGAGTGTGAGGCGGAGGTGGTGTCCCAGTGCTGCCCCATACCAACCTGTACCGCGCGCTGCACTGCCAGCGTGCCTATATACAACGTATGTGAAGGAAAAGGTGTGTGTGTGTGTGTGAGAGAGGTTCTTGGTTTTTAATACATTTTACTTTTTGGTTCCTCTAGCATTGACAGGAAGTCCATCCCTTACCTCACACGTGCCCACACATGGTATATCTGTGCCCTTCCTCCTCCTCCTCCTCCTCCTCCTCCATCCTTTAATCCAATAGGTTCTCTGAGTGGGGGTTCTGTCTGCAACTAATACGACAAATTTGTTGTTGTTAAAAGATGGCATTTTCTTTTGCCGGCATTTCTTCTGGGACACGTTCAGTCTCATCCCCATGGCTGAATCATCACGGCCCTCCAGGATATCATGCCCAGATTGGAACCAAGTGAGTTCCCAGCTCTGGGTGGACTCTTCAGGGAAAAGATCCCAGCTTAGTGAGGGGGGGCCCTTGCTAAGGCTCTGAGCATGCCACAGTAGAGCTGGTGACGGGCTGGATCCAGCGTGGCAGATCTGATTCATGAATGATGAGCGGATCATTTAAGACCTCTCCATTTGAGAAGGCGCACCAGATGCCCATACAGGCCACAGTTGAGCCTTTAGGACCTCAGAAGGGGTTTAACATGTGGATTTGAGGTTCATCTCAGTGACTCTTCCGTAGGTTAGGTCTTGAGTGTGGCTGAGTCCATGCAGAGCCAGGTCTATATCCCTGAGCTACACAGGCTGTTGTAGAAAACATGTGAATGTGTTCATGGCGACACCTGAGCTTGGTTCTATGAGAGAGTTCTAGCCTCTCTTAGATTTATAAATAAAATGTAAATTAAAAAAAAAAAAAACTTTGTGCTTGGTTTGCACCGCTGAAAGGCACGAAAGGTGTGTTTTAAATGACTGAATTTAATGTATTTTTGTGTTGGCCACCAGATTGCCTAATGGTTGCCTAACTATGTTGTGTGTGTGTGTGTGTGTGTTGCAGGCAGCGGAGCCACAGCTGTGGTGCAGGCAGCTTACTGTTTACCCCGCAAGGAGAAGGTTGCCATAAAACGCATTAACCTGGAGAAATGCCAGACCAGTATGGACGAGCTCTTGGTAAGAAAACCCACGTACGCATGCAGACACGCTGACACACAGAGACTCTCGGACGTGTGTGTCACCGCGGACGCCCGCCCCTTGGCTCCAGATCTTCATACTTTAACAGTAGCCATTATTTTATTTCACGATCATCGTCATAGTCTTGGGTTTTGCTCAACCAACCGACCAGCCAAACAACCCAGGACCGGCCGCCCTGTGATGTTTACACCCACTGACAGTTTGAGAGGCCGTGGGGCCCTCAGATCAGAGGAGGCCCCTTGCTGCAGGGCTTGTGATTACGCATGGAGAGGGTGGGGCGCTAACTGCTCTCCGCATGGCCTTCATCATCGGCTTATGGGACGGAGCGAGTTCCACCTCTGCTTCTCATTACCAGGCTTATCCCTGACCCCCACCCACCTCCCGCATCCCCTCTTTCCAATTGGATCAGACCCCCACTCGTGTCCGACCCCATTGTGGTACCTGGTGGTGCTCCAGGGAGACCCGAGGCCCGCCTAGCGCCAGAGAACTGTTAATGGGCCCGGCGGGGTGACTCTGTTCTCCTTGAAGGCTGCTTTGTTTCATGGTAGTGTAAAGTCAGAGTATGGAGCAAGCGTGAGGGCTAACCCTATGGATACACGGTATTCTCCAGTGTCAAAATCCTCATGTCTTTGGCTAAATGATACGTTTCCATCAGCAACACAAATGTGCCGCTACATCCTCAAAAGCCATGCTACTTTTCTTTTTTTACTCTACATGGTCATGGGGGGGGATGTTTCTCAGTGGTGTCTGAGAGAAAAAAGTCCAGTCCCCGGGATGTGCATCTGTGTCAGCAATCAGGGAGGTCCGGGTGCTCTGGTCTTTTGATGGTGGTGCCCCCCTCCCCTCTCCCAGCCCCGCCGCCGTGACACTCGATCTCAAACTCCTGAAGCCCTGACTCAGGGGAACGGAGCAGCCTTTATTCTGGGCCTTGATTGGTTGATTGATGCCATTTCAAGGTTAATTCCAAAGTAATCCCACATTCCGTTTCGTCTCCTCCCCAAAACACCTTCCATGTTTGCAAGCGTTACTGAGGGGATGTTGTTCAGTTAGACATACTGTATGTGTAGGGTTTAAAACAAACGACGGGAGATTCCTCACTAATACCCCCCCCTGCCCCCCCGCACAGAATTCAGTTACAAAACAATTCTGGCAGCTCCCCATCTCTCCCCCCTACCGCCCTTTTTCCGTAGGATGAATCGGGGGAATGTTGCTCTGGGATTCTTGGAGTTGTTGGTCACATGGCGTAAAGCGAGGTCAGGTTTCCTTCTTGTGGTTCTCTCTCCCTCTCCCACCACTCCCCCCGCCCCCCCACTCCCCTCCCTCCCCTCCCTCAGGATTCATAGCCCACTGCGTAGCCAGTGAAATGTTGAGGAAGCATTAAATTGAATCCAGAATAAGCTGTTTTAACAGACAACCTTTTTTTTCTGGTGGTAGTTTGAGAGACGATGAACTGTGACTGCAAAAGCTTTTTTTTTTTGTTTTACAATTTTTTTAACAGTTCTGGTCACAGTCGATGGAGTCATTCATGATAGTAGTGGCTACTTTTGGTGTTTGAGTCTCAGGCACTGGGTTCAATCCCCAGGTACTGCAGCCTCCATGCATCCAGAAGCAAGATGAACTTTCCCTCATTGGCACCTCAATGATATGTATCTGAATTCCCTGTCTGCTCAACCACTACATAGTGAGTTGAAGTGGTAGCATTAGCATTTTGATATATCTCCAAGTGTTTTATAGCGCAGTATTAGCGTGTGTGTGCCTCATGCTAATGGCTAGTGATGTAACATTGGGTTATCATAGTGGCCCCGTGTGTGTGTGTGTGTGTGTGTGTGTGTGTGTGTGTGTGTGTGTGTGTGTGTGTGTGTGTGTGTGTGTGTGTGTGTGTGTGTGTGTGTGTGTGTGTGTGATCAGCATGCCTCTCGGGCACCAGTGTGTGACGATGTGTGTAACACGCTGAATGCGGCGGTCTGTGACAATTAGCTCATTGATGTATTTGTGTTTTGTGTGTGAAGGAGCCACTGGTTCTTGGAAGGAGGAGGAGAGAAGAGGTAGAGATGAATGAAAATACATTTGTCCTAGAGTGGCCATTTGTTGTTGAAGTCTATTCCTTCCTTTATATACAGGCATTTGGGTCAATAATGGAGTACTGTATGCAATGCTTTTCATTTGAAAACTCCTAATTTGTGTGACGATAGCTCAGCTGTGTGGAATTGTTCTTTAAGATCAGTGATTCGTAGTTTCTGTTCAAGACATGTTGGACTGATCCTGTTTAGGGAAATTTTGTGTAATTGAAATGTCGTTACAAATATAGTCCCACAGGATCTGCTTCCATATCTCCCCTGGTCCTGGAGGCTTAATTCATTTAGAGAAATCACTGCTGGTTGCACGGCAGACTGCTAAATTATGCAAGGCTGGTGAGAAGAGATGGGCCTAAATATATTATGTTAATGGCGCTCGGCCTCAGATTGTTGCAAACGTACCACCATTACAGATAATCCTCCACTATTAGCCCTTTCATCGCGAACGCCGTGCCCCTAAGTCCAGCTGTCAGAAGTGTCCTCTGTCGGTCCAGTCGTCCAGTGGGAGTTAATCAACATTTCACATTTGTTCCATCAACAGTCCGTGAGGCGTTGGTTGGTCTGATGAGGGCGAGCGGCGTGGCAGCAGCTGGCCCCTGGCAGGCCTGTTTCAGGATGAGGTCACCGCAACACCAGTGGCCACACAGAAAGGCCATGTGGGACCGGTAAGAAAGGACTTCTAGGAAGAGCCTTTCCCAGTATTCCCAATGCTCCCGAGTCCATTTATGGAGCTCCCTCCCTATTGAGTCCCTTGTTGCGTGGAGGGTCGCGGTGAGAACATCAGGTCCTGTCGTGGGGCCATGTGACTGCTGCTAATGTCATTCATTAAGGGGAGATTGGGTTAGTGTGGCCCGTTCTGTAGGAGGGGGGCACCCCTCCTACAGAACATGCTACCGCACGTCCCCTGATACAGTAAAAGTCTTGCGAGATAATGATGCCGAGGATGACGTAACCTTTAGGGGACATTGTGCTGCTGTCCCACATCTCATACGTGCGACATGGTGGTGTGGTAAGATTTATAGGCCGACTCAGGCCGACTCTATATTAAATAGTGTTATAAGGTATGCGCTCCTCTTACACTATAAAAGAAATGGGACACGTCTTTGTTGTGTATACGTGTTGCTCGCCTGCTTATATAGAAATAATATGTGTTTATCCATCTCAGCTAAAATCTGATAAAGAATACAAAGGCGTTTGTACTTTTGCCAATAATGACAACGAGGCAGCAGAATTCCTGACATGTACAGTTGGTCAGGGAATAGCATACTGTTCCCTTTTTCTGGAATTTTCTTCCATGCCATTGTGCTTGAACAACAACAGTTTGACTGAGGCATAGAGGAAACGAGACACACACACACACACACACACACACACACACACACACACACACACACACACACACACACACACACACACACACACACACACACACACACACAAAGGCACAAGTCAGAGGTAACGCGAGTGTGTGTTCAGTGCAACGATGAGGACATTTCCAGTGTCTTTGTCAGGGGGGGGATAGGTTTACAGTGACCTAATCCCCGCAACAAAAGACTCTCTGTGATCCGGACGCCGTCGCTGCCGCTACAGCGCCGACCCAGAAGGGAAAGGGGGCGGGCGGCGGGCGGGCGGCGGTGGGCGGGCGGCGGCGGCGCGTGTGGTTTGGTGTGGTGGCGTGCGTCCCTGCCGTCCTGTTGTTGTGTGATGTGCCTGAAGTCGGCCCCCGGACCCTCGCGGCAGGGAAGGGTTAGCTACTCGGCTAACGTGGTCCGCTACCCTCCGCCGTGCCCCCCGACAACAGGCGGTGACTCGGGGCGCTGAGGGAGGGGGGCTGAAGGCTGGCGGAACTGAACACACACAGGCGGTCTTTTTTAAATGCACACACGATCCAGAGTTCATGTTGGTATTTGGGACATCTGATATTTCACAAATGAAGACGGGCTGACGGCCCAGCAAAAATGTATTTATTAGCACCACATAGGACTTGATACA
>OMKI01047438.1:0-11093 GCA_900302315.1 Phycis blennoides
CGCTGGCGGTGCGGTTCTCACAGCCCACCACCGCTTGGACATTCAGGGGCGGACAGGGTGCTGCAGAGGGGAGGGGGCATGGAGAGGGGGAGGGATGGATCCGGTGAGATGCGATGGGGTCAGAGGTCAGAGGTAGGTGTGACAGACGGTCAGAGGTAGGTGCGACAGACGGTCAGAGGTAGGTGCGACAGACGGTCATGGTGAAAGATGGCGTGTGGTCGGCCACAGACAAAAGCAAAGGGAAACAATCACAACCAGCGGCTGTTCTCCAATATAACAGAGTGCTGCTTTTTGCGCATGTTGTGAAACAATTGCTTTCTACAAAATAAACCAATGGGCAGTGGTGTATAAAGTATGAGAAAATCATACTAAAATCACAGATATCACAGTTGAATGTGAGAAATGAAATGTACTTGAGTATCAAAGTGTTTAGCTCTGTGCACATGTACTTAAGTATTAACGTTAAAGGTGAAAAAGTACACAGAAAGCAAACCGTGGTTGGGCAGACCCAAGAGGCCCTTCATCAGCTACATATACAGGCACACATCGGCACTACTCAGGGCCCTGCAAACATCTGTGCAGATTTGCTCTCTACAACATCCGTAGGATCCGGCCTTTCCTCACGAGGGAAGCGACACAGCTCCTGACCCAAGCACTTGTCATCTCCCGCCTCGACTACTGCAACTCACTCTTAGCTGGACTCCCTGCAACCGCGATCAAACCATTGCAGCGGATCCAGAACGCTGCAGCACGCCTGGTCTTCAACCAAAACAAATTCTCCCACGTGACCCCCCTCTTCCAAGACCTCCACTGGCTTCCTGTAGTGGCTCGCATCAAATTCAAGACAATGCTACTGGCCTACAAAGCCGTCAACGGAACTGCCCCTACCTACCTTCAAACATTAGTGAAACAACACGCCCCTGCTCGAGCACTCCGTTCAACTACCTCAGCTGGCCGACTGGCACCGCCATCATTAAAAGGAGGTAAAGGTCAGATGGCGAAATCCCAACTCTTCTCCGTTTTGGCACCACAGTGGTGGAACGAGCTCCCGGCCAATGTCAGGACTGCAGAGTCACTCCCCATCTTCCGGCAGAGACTCAAGACCCACTTGTTCAGAGTTCATCTGAACCCTGCATAACCTTCCCCTCATGCACTTGTTTGTTGTACGTCTTGGCACTTTAACTGCGCTTTGTAAATTAGCACTTTGATCGCACTTTAATCGCACTTGATAACTTGGCACTTAGTCAGAGATGTTGTATACTGGCAATGGTTAATCTAGCAATTGAAATGCTTGAAACTTGTTCTGGTGACTTTCTTACTGTATTAGCTGCAATGAAATGTTGTACCTTTTTATGACAAATGTACTCTTTGTAAGTCGCTTTGGATAAAAGCGTCTGCCAAATGCCCTAAATGTAAATGTAAATGTAAATGTAGGCCCCCGGGGGTTGACCAGCCCCAACTGTCAGTGTGATCAGCATTCATCCACATTCATGTCAAAACAAATACAAAGTACGGAAGTCTGTCAAGATCATTTATGAGCACGATGGTACATATTTTGATGATGAGACTCTCAGAAGTGAGTAACGATGAGTCCGCTGGAGTAAAAGTACAACTTGTTCATGATTCCTTGTTATTTTCAACGATCCTCACAACATTTGTACCCACCAGTCTCCGTCATGATCATATTGCTGGGAGCGCTGAGGCACTGCTGGTCACTGGCCATGAGGGTGAAGTTGAGGTGCCGCCCGCAGGTCATGTATGGTACTGCACACACAACGTCTGTGGCGTTACACTCGAACCTCAGGACATGACCCAGGTTGTCAACTGACGTGACGATGTAGGACTGAGCCGGGCCCTGGATGGGATCCTTCCACGTCACCCAGGCCGATTCTGACAGGCAGTCCATCTCCACATCCCTCAGGTGAGGCACGCAGGGGGCTGCCAGCAAATGGGAAAGTTAGTACAGTAGGATTTGTGTGCCAGATCCTGTCTGAGTCAGAATCACTCAAATTAAAGATAGGGATATAGCATCTCGTGTGTGTATGGCTTCTTGTCTAGCAAGCAATCTCTTGAACTTGAACACGTATCCTACAATGCCACTGTTGAAACAGTTACATAGACTACATTATATATATATCAGTGTCAGTGTCAGAGTCAGTGTCCAATGTCAATTAGTTTTATGTTATTATTCTGTCAAATCGGAGCGAGTTGGCAGTTTACACCTCTGGGCCCTGTCTGCTCAACAGAAATATCTAGATTGTACCTTTTTCTAATCTACATTGCATCTAGATTCCAAACATAATCTGGCACAATGTATGGGTGTTTAAATATTGCATGCAAAAAAGGAATTGTTACTCTGTTGAAATTTTTATTGATATCACCTTTAATGTCCTTATATCGACTCTTTAGTTATTATATTTTTGTTCAGCATTGCTTCCAGGATCAGGTGTATTTATGTTTCATGAATAATATAATACAAGCAATGGACAGGCTGTATACTATAAGTTATATACTATACTATACTATAGTATACTATACTATACTATACTATGAGATGTTTGAGTAGGTCCAATGGGTCCAGTTTTGGATGTTTCAGAGAAATGTGCATAAGATACAGTTTCATTTAGGTTGGGACCACTCACAAATGAGTGGTCCCAACCAGTAGTATGATACTTGACTTCTGTGCTTCTGTGAGACTTCAACATCATTATAGAAAAGTGCTGTTTGCACCAACTCTGGAGTGGTTTTGGTTGTCTACATCTCTACAACCATTCATGTCTGTTTACATGGAGAAAACGTCTCTCTTCACATTGTGATCTCAGAAACATTTTCAAATCACCATCGAAGAGAAGGCTTGTGTCAACAGGGCCGTACCGAAGTCAACTACCATGGACAATGGGACCTTCTCCTTACCTGTCCTGACGAGCTGAGAGGGGCTTTGGGATCCCACGCATGCCCCCCTGGAGGGGGTGATGCTGACGTTGTACTGCGTGCCACACTGCAGGGTGCTGAGGGAGCAGCCGGAGCGCTGGGCGCTGCAGTGGTGTGCCCGGCCGTCAGGGTGCAGGGCCGTGGCGGTGTACAGCACCCCGGCCACGCTGCCGTTCCACGCCACAAACACCACGTTGGTGCTGCAGTCCAGCTGCATGTCGAAGCTCCCCGGGGGACACGGGGCTGCCAGGGAGGGGAACGTTACACAGAAGGCGGGAAGTGGGAGACACAAAGACAGAGGTGTATTAGTGGAGGAATGGGGAATATGAAGAATATAAAAAAATATTAAATATCAAATATTGAACCAAATCGTGGCAAAGATCCAAAATGCATTTTTGTCTGGTAAAACTCAACCTAATGTTCTGATACTTCCCACTGGAGCCCTTAAAACATGTGTACCTTTCTGTTTTCTTATTTTCAATATCCCGTAAAAATACTCCCGAGAAGGCCTCACATGGCTAAACAAACAGTCAAAGAACAACATGTATGTGGTATGTGGGGCGTTACCCGTGGCCACGTGCTGCGTGGGACTGGAGGAGCTGTTGCAGCTCTGGTCCTGGGCCTGCACGCTCACGCTGTAGTTCATGCCGCACTGCAAGTTGGTCGCCAGGCACTGAGGCTCCGTCGTCTCTATCGCCATCTGGCCCATGTTGCCCGTCACCGTGGCAACGTAGGTCAGGGCCTCTCTGCTCTGCTGCCAGGTGACGTTGAGGGTCCCCGTTAGGCATTCCAGCTCAGTGTGCACGTTGAGTGGCACGCAGGGAGCTGTGGTTGGGGGTAGAGGTAGAGGTTCATGCTGGGTAGAGGTAGAGGTTCATGCTGGGTAGAGGTAGAGGTTCATGCTGGGTAGAGGTAGAGGTTCATGCTGGGTAGAGGTAGAGGTTCATGCTGGGTAGAGGTAGAGGTTCATGCTGGGTAGAGGTAGAGGTTCATGCTGGGTAGAGGTAGAGGTTCATGCTGGGTAGAGGTAGAGGTTCATGCTGGGTAGAGGTAGAGGTTCATACTGGGTAGAGGTAGAGGTTCATGCTGGGTAGAGGTATAGGTTCATGCTGGGTAGAGGTAGAGGTTCATGCTGGGTAGAGGTAGAGGTTCATGCTGGGTATAGGTTCATACTGGGTAGAGGTATAGGTTCATACTGGGTAGAGGTATAGGTTCATGCTGGGTAGAGGTATAGGTTCATGCTGGGTAGAGGTATAGGTTCATGCTGGGTAGAGGTATAGGTTCATGCTGGGTAGAGGTATAGGTTCATACTGGGTAGAGGTAGAGGTTCATACTGGGTAGAGGTGGGCCACATGCTCCTTACCGGTGTGGAGCACGTGCATGTCACTCCTGGGCCCAGGGCAGTCTGCGTTCATGCCCAATATGTACACCTGGTACAGCTGTCCACAGAGAAGGCCTGATATCTGACAGTCGGTGGAGCTGCTGTTGCAGTGCAGACTGGAGCCGTTCAGGGACTCTGCAACCACGCGGTAGTTGTCCGAGCCCTGGGACGCGCGCCAGGACACTGAGATGATGTCCGAGTCACAGGAGGATGTCACGCTCAACAGGGTTGGCTGGCAGGGTGCTGGTGTAATAAAACAGATCAAGGTCAAAGGTTGAATGTCATTCAACACAACGTTCAACGTTCAACTAACCCAGCCCTGTCCATGTGGCCCGTGGGTGCTGGGCAGTGGTTACCTGTGGTGATGGTGCTCCAGTCGTGGGAGGGGCTGGGGCAGGTGCGCCCCTCCCCCCTGACACTGACCCGGTACCTCTCACCACAGAGCAGGGAGCTGATGTTACAGCCGGGGCCGCTAGTGGTGCAGGTCCGGTGGTCCACGGTGTCCATGGCCTCCGCCGAAGAGTTGTAGGTCAGGATGCCGATGCCGGGGGTCCAGGAGACCAGGGCCGTGTTGCTGCTACACTCCAGGGAGACCTGCTGGGCAGTTTGGGGGCACGGCCCTGCAGACAGAGAGAGAGTGAGCACTGTCTGTACTCTGCTATTTTATCTTAGCAGTTACAATACCTCGCTGTTGGCACTAATCCAAATGCGAATCCATTCGTACAGCTAAATATTTAGTGGGAAATCTGAATTAATTTGGACGATCCACGCTGATTAACATTTTGACACTTGTCTTAATCCTCCAAAGCAGCGTAAAAAAGGTGTGGATACTGTGAGTAACAAACCTGTGGACTTTGTGATGGCCACGCTGGGCGAGCTGTCGCATTGGTCACTGCTGCGTGCGACCACCGTTAGGGTGTAGTCCTGGCCACAGAGCAGATCGTTGAAAGCGCACATGGTGTCAGGGTTGACGCAGGTGCTGTTGTGCCCGCGGCTGCCCTGGGCGGAGACTGTGTATGATGCGGCACCGAGTGCAGAGTCCCAGGTTACCACGGCGATGTTGGTGTCACAGTCCAAGACGGCTGCAGGGAGCGTGGGCACACATGGAGCTGGTAGGGGAGGAGAGAGGAGTCAAGGCCATGATGGAAACAGCATTAGCATGGTCATTGTCAGGGTTAAGGATAATAATTATTCATTGCAAATAGTGCTTTTCGAGTGCTTGCAGAGTGAGTGTCTGGGGAATATCACATGTTATCCACTATGAGGTTATGTAGACATAATGTAATATAATAATAATAATAATAATAATAATAATAATAATAATAATAATAATAATAATAATAATGATAATAATGATAGTAATAATAATAATGTATTATTAGTATTAGTAGTAGTAGTAGTAGTAGTAGTAGTAGTAGTAGGATTATTATAATTATTCTAATTTTTTTATTTATTATTTATTATTTATATTATTTATATATTATATTATTTATTATTTATTATTATTTATTTATAAAACACTTTTCAAAACCAAGTGACAAAGTGTTTCACAAGATTAAAACAGACACAGTAACAGAGTTGAAATAGTAAGCTGTGGACTGTGGTGCAGGGGCGGAGCCTTGCAGGTACCCATGTGGAGGCTGTGGGTGGAGCTGGACTGCCTCTGGCAGCCATGGGTGTGGCCCACCACGGTGAGGGTGTAGGTCTCCCCGCAGCTCAGCTGGGTGAAGGTGCAGTTGGTGGTGGTGGAGTTGCAGGTGAGCGCGTCACCGAGCCCACTGACCGCCGTCACCACCTGCAGCTGGTCGGGCCCCGTGGCCGTCCAGCTCACCAGCGCGCCGTTGGTGCTGCACTGCAGCTCCACGGCAGTGTCCTGGGGGGTGCAGGGGGCTGCGGGGGGAGAGAGAGAGAGAGAGAGAGACACTCAGACACACAGAAGAACACATCATCATGTTTACTATGAGGTCAGGTAGCTGTCGATTAAGGTTCTGTCATGCTGTTCCAAAGGGTCCCAGTGGGAGACACACAGTCAGCTGTTCCCTTTGCAGTGGTAACTAGTTAGATGTAAAAAGTAGTATAGTTTAAAAAGTACGTTTGAGATAGCTGGTGTTTTAAAGTGTTTAACAGTGTTACAGAGTGCAGTAGTGCACCAGAAACAGAAATCAGAAACAGTTTTATTGCCAGAGAATAGTTTTTTTACAGATATACAAAATGTAAAAACTCATTACTATCAACGCATTATTGCAATGGCCACAGTGACAGGGAGTGGCGTCCAGTTTGGGGCCACACTGACCTGACTGTATCTGGTAGTCGGCCCTGTCGATGCTGCCGCAGCGGGCTGTGGACGGGATGACGGCGATGCTGTAGGTGAGGCCGCAGCGCAGCGCGCTGATGGAGCACGACGCCGCCGTGGTGTCACAGCTGAGCCGCGAGCCGTCGCTCCCGATGGCCATGGCCTTGTAGGAGGCCCCGCTCCCCGCACTGGCCTCCCAACGCACAGCCAACGCATTGGCCTCACAGTCCAGCTCAGCCACAATGTTCTGGGGCAGACACGGAGCTACGAGGGGAGGGAGAGAGAGAGAGAGAGAGAGAGAGAGAGAGAGAGAGAGAGAGGGAGAGAGGGAGAGAGAGAGAGAGAGAGAGAGAGAGGGGGAGAGGGAGAGAGGGAGAGAGGGAGAGAGAGAGAGAAGGAGAGAAGGGTTTGACCTGCATTCCCCTTTCAATTTCGTGACGGTGTCTCAGTGTCTGCTGGTGCTACTTTGTCCAGTGCTACACCTTTCCCACCATGCACTGCAGCTACCTGAGTCAAACTCGACGACGGCCTCTGTGGTGCTATTGCAGGCTGAAGTGGAGGATGCCACTGCTGCTGTGTAGTGATGTCCACAATGCAACCTCACGTAGCAGGAAGTGCTGTTGGAGGAACAGGAAGCGACATGGCCGTTGTCACTGGTCACCGTGGCAACGTAGCCCGTTGCCCCGGAGCCGGCGCTCCAGGTCAACAGGCCCAGCTCGGTGCCACACTGGGCACTGGCGTTCAGGTTAGTGGGCACACACGGAACTGGGAGAGGTTAGAAAAGAACATGTTTCTAGAATGAATGGAAACATTCAACAATGAACAGTCCAGCATGTGTGTGTGTGTTGTGAGGGGAAAGGCGTTCAGAATATCAGTGCACGTACTTGCGGGCACAAGTATGGTCTGGCTGAGGGCGGAGGTGCAGGTGTCATGGGCGCTGACGGCAAAGCTGACACTCTGGCCACAGTGCAGCCCGCTGTGTGTGTACAGCGTGCCGGGGAGGGCGGAGCTGTTGTCCCCGACATGGATGTTGTACATAACATCAGTCCCCGGGCTCGGGTCCCAGGTCACCTCGATGACGTTGAGCATGCAGGATGTCACTCCAGCCAGGTTGGCTGGCGGGCAGAGGGCTGTGAGAGAGAGAGAGAGAGAGAGAGAGAGAGAGAGAGAGAGAGAGAGAGAGAGAGATTATTTTTTAATGTGCTAAAATTGGTGGAGAATTACACTCCACCACTATTATACTACAACACTGCGTCACCTGTCTGCAGTGTCACAGGTGCACTGTGCTCGCTCTGGCAGCCCCGCTCAGTGGTGGCCACGGTGACCGCGTAGCTCTCCCCACAGTGGAGGTCTGTGAAGGAGCAGTGTGTGGCGTTGCCGCTGGCATTGCAGATGTGTTGGTGGCCATCGTCCGCCGTGGCCCAGGCGTCGTAGGAGTCCGCCAGCAGAGCAGGCAGCCAGCTCACAGTGCCCACGTTGCCCTCACACTGCAGGGAGACCTGCACCCCAGAGGGCTGGCAGGGGCCTACGAGGGAGGGAGGGAGGGAGGGAGGGAGGGAGGGAGGGAGCTGGATAAACGCTGCTATCGGATGATTTCAACGTGATGCAAAGGTGTTAGCTGATAGTATGTGTTGCTTATACAATATTCAAACAAAATGAAAAACTCACCTGCGATGAATTTGAGTGGGTTGCTGGCAAAGCCCCTGCATGTGTCAGAGGACGGCATGACGGTGACTGTGTAGATCTGGGCGCAGTTCATGCTGGGTAGGCTACAGGTGGTGCCGTTTGTTTTGCAGCTTTGGCTGTCTCCGTCCCGGCCCAGCGCTGTCACCTCGTAGCCCACGGCGCCCACACTGGCAATCCAGCTCACCTGCAGTGTGTTGTCACTGCACACCAGGGAGGCACTGACGTTTTGAGGGGCACAGGGGGCTGTTGGGGGCGGGGGGGATCATTAGTAATATAAATAAAGGTTGACACACAAATGCCTTCCTCGGCAACAGCACATAGCAATGAGAGCCTGTCTTTGTTCCTCAGCGATGATGCTTCAAAAGATGTGATGTCTACCTGTCTTGATGTGTACCTGACTGGATATCTACTTGTCTTGATGTGTACCTGACTGGATATCTACTTGTCTTGATGTGTACCTGATTGGATATCTACCGGTCTTGATGTGTACCTGACTGGATATCTACTTGTCTTGATGTGTACCTGACTGGATATCTACTTGTCTTGATGTGTACCTGACTGGATATCTACTTGTCTTGATGTGTACCTGACTGGATATCTACTTGTCTTGATGTGTACCTGACTGGATATCTACTTGTCTTGATGTGTACCTGACTCGAGGTCTACCGGTCTTGATGTGTATCTTTCTAGATCTGCTGTACCTGTCTGGATCTGTGTGCCTCCTGATTGGCTGCTGTTGCAGTGCATGCCCACGGCGTCCACGCTGACGTTGTAAAGCCTGCCGCAGAGCAGCGAGTGGACTGAGCAGTGGGTCTCAGCCGTAGTGCAGGAGTCCACATGCTCTCCTGCGCGCACACTGGCCTGGAAGGTGTCCCGGCCGCGGGAGTCGTCCCAGCTGAGCAGCGCGATGCTCGAGCCACACGTGTACACAGACTCCACGTTGGTCGGGCTGCAAGGGGCTGAGGATGCAGGGATGTGGTGAGTACACATGAAACAAAACCAAGTCATTTAACCCTTTGCATCTAATTGGATCCAAACTAACTGAACTTGTGCTGTGTATGTCTCAATTTATCTGTCTTTATTCCCAAACCTCCTGCCTTGAATTTCACCGATTTGGACCAAAGAAATGGATGTAACCAGCAAAGCGTTGAGCTCACCTGTATGGATCTCAAATGAGGCGCTGGGAGCACTGGCACACTGGCTTCCCTGGGCCACAGCCTGGGCAGTGTACCGCTGTCCACATGACAGGTGGAGGACACAGCTGGTGTTGGCGGAGGAGCACGAGGCAGGAGGTGCGCCGGCGGTGGTGGCGCTGACAGCCAGCGAGGCGGCGTGGGCCTGGGGAGCCCAGCTGACCACGGCCCGGTTGGTGAAACAGTCCAGAGACACGCTGTGGCTCTGGACCTGCGGCGCGCATGGCGCTGAAAGAACAACAGTTGTTTTGCTTCCACTTTTTGCGATTGCTTCATGCTTGTCATCGTTTGGGCACGTGTGCTTTGAAGACATTTTCAGACATTTTTGTGTGACATTTAGTGCGGCCCCATGAGAAGTGGGTGGTACAGTCTTTACCGGTGGTGATGGTAGTGTATGTGTTCTCGCTGCTGTTGCAGGTCCCGTCCCTGGCCAGCACCACCACAGTGTACTCCTCTCCACAGGCCAGCTGGTTCAGAGTGCAGGAGGGGATGTTGGACTGGACGCTGTCCTGGACCTGTCCAGCAGCCGTGGCCAGCACGGTGTATGCAGTGCTGCCAGCACTGGCCGTCCAGGTCACCGTGGTAACACCAGATGTACAGTCCAGGCTGGCCACCACGTTTTCTGGGTCACATGGGGCTGGAGCAGGGGGAGCGGAGAGGTCATTTAGCACATTCAACATTAAGGTTCTATTAGTTACAAACCAGAAAATAGATTAGAATTTTTTTTTTTTATAGAATTGCATGTATCATACCATCAATATCCTTCCTATTGTCCCTAGCAAGGTAGTTGGCACTAGATTGGTAGTCTTTATTGCAACATCTTACCTCTGACTTAAAAGTCTTTATCATATAATTGTGTATGAAAGAAGAAACGAACACAGTGTTTACCGGTGGTCACAGAGGCCCCCGGGCTGATGGAGCTGTTGCACTGGTTGTCGAGGGCAACCACGGAGAGGGTGTACCGCTGGGCACACCTCATGTTGGGGAAGGAGCATCCATGGAACGAGGTGGAGCAGGAGGTGGAGACGTTGTTGGGGTCCGTCAGCGTGGAGACGTAGGACAGGGCCCCCGGGGCCGGGTCCCAGGAGGCCTGCACCGTGTTAGAGGAGCACTCCAGCACCCGCCGCACACTGGCCGGGGCGCAGGGCACTGTGGGGGAGGGGGGTGTGTGTGTGAGGGTGTGGAGGGTGTGTGTGTGTGTGTGTGTGTGGGGGGGGGGGGGGTGTGGGGGTGTGTGGTTTGGGGGGTGTGGGTGTGTGTGTTTGTGTGTGTGTGTGTGTGTGTGTGGGGGTGGGGGGGGGGGGGGGGGGGGGGGGGGGGGGGGGGGTGGGGGGGGGGGGGGGGGGGGGGGGGGGGGGGGGGGGGGGGGGGGGGGGGGGGGGGGGGGGGGGGGGGGGGGGGGGGGGGGGGGGGGGGGGGGGGGTGTGTGGGGGTTTTTAGACATACAGAAAATACACAACTTAGAGATATCTGCCCTATTGGTATAATCATTTGACTCAAGTCAAATTCTATTATCTTAATTCAAATTCTATTATTTTAATTCAAATTCTATTATTTTAATTCAAATTCTATTATTTTAATTCAAATTCTATTATTTAAATTCAAATTC